>JACMIG010000546.1:0-16077 GCA_014805385.1 Levipalatum texanum
TAAGCGACGTCGCTAAAGGGAGGCCTCCCTTTAGCCGCCGTCTGTCTGGAAATTTGAGGGAGGCGACTATCTTCGCCTCCCTTAAGACAACCCTACTTTGAAGTAATAATCCCTTAAATTCCCGAGCTTGCCGTTGTTGTTGTCCATGTTCGTCTTCGGGGGAAATACTTTATCGGAAAGGTTTTATTATTTCTTTTACTGCCTGTCCTCTCTTCACTAGCGCTATCTCTCGCCTGTATGTTAGCACTAGAAGGGAGCGATCACTAGTAGGTTCACTGATAGTTGAAAAGTGATCTCTCCGCACTGGCCCTTTCGCCTCGTTCTATCGCCGCCTCCTCTCTCTTCGGATGCCACACTATCTCACTCACCTTTCACTAGAGCAATCAACTGGACGTTCTCTAGAGGCGTTGTTGTGCCCCGTATTTTACTATCGCTGTTTTCCTTTGCTTCTCTGCGCCCTCTCATCGTGTCTGATCTCTAGCTGCTGGGAGAAGAGGGTTGAGAGAAGAGAGGGTTTGGCCCCTCTTGCTCGCTTCTGAACGATCGCACGAGTTCCGTGGCGAGACACACGGGTATGTTTCTCTTATCCGCTTTCTCCTCCCTTTATTTTATTTCGGCTTTTAAGGTAACGCTAGTTTGCTTTCATTTCGGCGAAAACTAACACGAAATTCGACTTCCTGCTCGCGAATTCTACTTTTATTGATGCTTTTAGGGAAGCGCTAGTTTGCCTTTATTTCTGCGCAGTGCCAAACATAGCGACTTCGCGTGAACCCTAGCGAGCGCCATAGTATTTTCTTCCTACTCCCCTCTTCCCCTCCTCCTCCTTTCACTGCCCTGCAGTGGTGCTCCTTGTTGATCGTGGCGAGCGGCCAAAGTGTCCCTACTTTTCGATATTTTTGCTGCATGTCGCCTGCCCACTCCTCGTTTTCCATGATCTCTAGTGGCATTTAGAGAAGACAGGCCGCAAATATTCATAGGGAATTCGGACGTGATCGACCCGTTCGAATCACTCGCTGCTGTGGAAACATCAATCTCATGATACCGCGCTCACCATTTTCGTTTTTAACCCTGACCTATTTTATTCCTTCTTTATTTTAGTCAGGGGTTCCTTTACAGATTTCCCCAGGGGTCATGTGAGCTTCTTCTCCTCCTCCTCCTCTCCTCGACAATTAGTTTCCTCGTTCGCCCCGGCACGTTGCCTTGTGAGAAGTATCGCAGCCTGCGCCTCTCCTCTTGCCCGCTCTCTCTCGCCTTCTCGACTAGAGAAATAGAGGACCCTCCTCGTGCACTTTGCCCGCTGGACCCATGAGAACTTCGTGCTCTTATCTAAATCGCAAGGGTCACTTGGGGCTATTTTCCTCTCTCCGCCAGCTTTTCATCGAAAGGGAAGAGTATGGGCGGAGAGAATCCTTCTCCTCACGTTTCCGATTGAACACGCGGCTAAATAGTCGTGTTGACCAACGCGCGGTTGTGTTCGAATGGCCTTGGCTTTGATGGCAGTTTCCCTTTCTTGAAAGCTTTCATGAAAGCCTCCTTCTATTCGGTGTAAACGTCGCCGTATGACAATTACTGTATTCCCATATTTTTCGTACGACGACGTTTCCTACACCACGACCCTTGCAGAGATGCGTTTCCTGCGATCGCCCGCGGCGTCGATCCGCTGGCTGCAGAGCCACACGCGCTCCGCCTCCTCCCTCGGCAAGACGCGCGAATTCAAAAAGGTATTTTCTAGATCGATCAATAATTAACACATTTGTCATGAAAAATATCAATTTTAGGTCATGGTGGCCAACCGAGGAGAGATTGCCATCCGCGTCTTCCGCGCCCTTACCGAGCTCAACAAGACGTCCGTCGCCATCTATTCCGAGCAGGTTCGATAGCCGTGACGCGTCAGAATCACGCGCGTTGCGGTCGTGGAGGAAACATCTTTTTCAGGACAAGAATTCGATGCATCGCCTGAAGGCCGACGAGGCGTACCTCGTGGGGAAGGGTCTGCCACCCGTCGCTGCCTACCTCACGATTGAACAGATCATCGAGACTGCGCTGAAGGTAGCGTTTTGGCACATTGCCAAGTCTATTTTTGGCACAATGCCAATATTTCCAGAACAATGTCGAGGCCGTTCACCCCGGATACGGATTCCTCTCGGAGCGCTCGGACTTTGCAGCCGCCTGCGAGTCCGCGGGCCTCGTCTTCATTGGCCCCAGTCCCGATGTCATGGCGAGGATGGGAGACAAGGTTGGGATCAGGCTACAAAGAAGGGATCAAACTACAAAGAAGGGATCAAACTACAAAGAAGGCTTTTATCAAACTACAGTCTGGGCAAGGGGCTAAAGTACAGAATTCTACGAGCTTTTCTATGATAATACTTTTTTTCCTGAAAAAAAAATGCAGCTACTCAAGGTTTCCGATATATTTTGCACTGACGTGAGACAAGGGTATTTTGTCAATGGAGTGGAGCTATCATTAAAAGGCACGCACACTGTCCAGCCTAGGATGTTCACGTGAAAACTAGAGCGCGATGGGATGGCTTGTTTGTGAACTGTCCCGGGAGTTCTCGTTCTTGAGAGAATGCGATCGTGACAATAGACAAGTGTTCTCTTCTCGTGGCTCCTCTCTCGTTTCTGTGAACGGGAATATTGATTTCTGCCGAAACCATATTACTAGAAAATAAAGGAAATATCGGTTTTTAATAAGATGTTGTGGTCTGGGGGAGAGGGGAGGGCCTCATTACTGTGTTTATCAGATCTGGTGACCAGACAATATTGTCTCCTTGCGCTCTCTCCCTCCCCCAATCGGCAATACGTGAGAGATCTCTCTTGGGCGAGAGATCTCTCACGTATACTGATTGATTGCCGCGCTATCACAGAGTAACCCCTGTTTACTCGCGCCATTCGGAGATCAGGCGATCGCAAACTGAACTATTACAAGATCCCAAACTGAACTCTTACCGTACCCACCATCCTGCAGGTCGCTGCTCGCCAGGCCGCCATCGAAGCCGGCGTCCAGGTCGTCCCCGGCACGCCCGGTCCCATCACGAATGCCAAGGTTACTGTAAATGCAATCGCAGACTGAAATCTTAATTCCAGGAGGCTGTCGACTTTGCCAAGCAGCACGGTACGCCGATCATTCTCAAGGCGGCATACGGTGGAGGAGGACGCGGAATCCGTCGAGTCGACAATATCGAAGAGGTTACTGTATCGATCGATCGATCGTTCCGGGAATATTGTATCGATTGATTGCGAGGTCTACGGTATGTTCCTGTAGGTGGAAGAATCGTTCCGTCGCTCGTACTCGGAGGCACTGGCGTCCTTTGGAGATGGCAGCCTCTTCGTGGAGAAGTTTGTCGAGCGACCCCGCCACATTGAAGTGCAGCTCCTGGGTACGGTATCTTTGGGCATTTAAAAATGCATTGCCAGTTTGCGATTCCCCTATGGATTACTGTAATGTATTCCTTGCAGGAGACCACGCCGGCAATCTCATTCATCTCTACGAGCGCGACTGCTCCGTGCAGAGGAGGCATCAGAAGGTTATCGAATTTTCTGGCTGTCTGGTGTAGTAAATCTCGCCCGCCTGTAAACCGCACCCCCTGCATGCAAGAGAGCAATTTACAGGCAGTGAAAGTTTACTACGCCAGACTTTTTAGTTGAGCGTGCCATATTTTTCCAATCGAGTCGATTTCAATATCGAACCTTCCAGGTCGTCGAAATTGCGCCCGCCCCCGCCCTCCCTCCCGGCGTCCGCGAAAAGATCCTCGCCGATGCCGTGCGCCTCGCCCGTCACGTCGGATATCAGAACGCAGGTATACGGTAGCTTTCCCCTTGGGACCAAATTTCATTCAAACTAACCTCTCTGCAGGTACTGTCGAATTCCTCGTGGACCAGAAGGGCAACTACTTCTTCATCGAAGTCAACGCTCGCCTCCAGGTCGAGCACACGGTCACGGAACAGATTACGGGGTACGGTAGTTTTCCAGTCAGAACCAAATGTTGCTTGAAACGAAAGTTACGGTATCACTCTTTGCAGCGTGGACCTCGTGCAGGCGCAGATTCGCATTGCCGAGGGCAAGACGCTGACTGATCTGAAGCTGAGCCAGGTAGGATCATGCAAAAGAGCAGTCCCTTATCTGATCCGAACTTCTACCCTGCTGACTTCCAAACCATAATGCTTACCACTGGTAGCTCTAGAAATCAATCGATTTTCCATTTTACAGGACTCGATCCAGCCCCACGGCTCTGCCATCCAGTGCCGCGTCACGACGGAAGATCCCGCCCGCGGATTCCAGCCCGACTCTGGACGCATTGAGGTACGGTAGCCAGGGATTTTCCATTCGGGACCAATACAAATTGAATACAATTTTTTTCAGGTCTTCCGCTCTGGCGAGGGCATGGGAATCCGTCTCGATTCGGCCTCTGCTTTTGCCGGCTCCGTCATTACGCCGCATTATGATTCGCTCATGGTCAAGGTACCGTAACCCGCTCCCCCATCTATTTCAGTTTACGATCGCTTTTCCGCTCGGGACCACGCGTAATTTGAATTTCAGGTCATTGCGTCCGCCCGCAACCACCCCAATGCATGCGCCAAGATGATTCGGGCGCTCCGCGAGTTCCGCATCCGTGGAGTCAAGGTATTTGAATTTTATTTTTCCCGCCAAATTCGAATTCTACCGTATCTCTTCGTTGCAGACCAACATTCCCTTCCTGCTCAACGTGCTCCAGCAGCCGACGTTCCTCGATGCATCCGTCGATACGTACTTTATCGATGAGCACCCGGAGCTGTTTGAGTTCAAGGTGCGTTACGGTAGCGATTGGATGTTTCAGTTAACGATTAGGTTGAGTTCAGTTAGCGATTAGGTTGAGTTCAGTTTGCGATTGGTTTTTTTTCAGCCCTCCCAGAACCGTGCCCAGAAGCTGCTATCGTACCTCGGCGAAGTCCAGGTCAACGGAGCCCAGACGCCGCTGGCCACGGACCTCAAGCCGGCCTACGTCACTCCGCCCGTTCCCGCCGTCAAAGCCGGTACCGTACTCCACCCCCGTCTTGAGATCCACCCGGGACCGGCACCTACCGTAGTCTGTACCGGTGCCTTATTCCTCTCCCTTCCTACCCATTCGGGGCCAACCTACCGTAATCGGAGCTGATACCGTACCCCCTACCCCATCTATCGCAATCTATCTACAGGTACCCCGGTGCCCAAGGGACTCCGTGACGTACTCGTGGCTGACGGCCCCGCTGCCTTTGCCAAGGCCGTCCGCGCCAACAAGGGATGCCTCATCACCGATACTACCTTCCGGTGTGTAGTTTGAACTTTGTAGTCTGAACTTTTCTAACTTGATCTTTGAACTTTCAGCGATGCCCACCAGTCGCTGCTGGCAACGCGCGTCCGCACCTACGATCTCGCCAAGATTTCGCCGTTCGTCTCGCACGCCTTCCCCAAGCTCTTCTCCCTCGAGAACTGGGGAGGTACGCAAAAGATCCGAGCCGGAAGGGACTCGATCCGAAGACTTCCCGGGCTCAAAACTAGAGCTCTAGCCACTTAGCCAAAGCGACATCTTGCAGGTGCCACGTTCGACGTTGCCATGCGCTTCCTGCACGAGTGCCCGTGGGAGCGCCTCGAGACGCTCCGCAAGCTCGTTCCCAACATTCCCTTCCAGGTACGGTGACTTTGAGCACGGTCTGATTACGGTAGCTTTGAGCACGGTTTGGTTACTGTAGCTTTTAATAATTTTGACGCTAATTTACGGCATTTTTCAGATGCTCCTTCGTGGTGCCAACGGCGTCGGCTACTCCAACTACCCGGACAACGTCGTTTACAAGTCCGTAAAATACAGTAACTTAGAAGGTTCCGCAATTTACGGATTCCGTGGATTACGGAAAAAATAATGCTATTTTACAGATTCTGCGACCTGGCCGTAAAGTCGGGCATGGACGTTTTCCGCGTGTTCGACTGCCTCAACTACGTGCCCAACCTCGTCGTCGGCATGGAGGCTGCCGGAAAGGTGTGATCCTTTCGTTCCCTTTGGCGCAATCGGTTAGAGCCCTCATTCACGCGCTGAAGGTCGGCGGTTCGAGTCCACTAGTAACCCCTTATTTTACAGGCTGGCGGAGTCGTCGAAGCTGCCATCTCGTACACTGGCGACGTCTCGGATTCCTCTCGGACCCAGTATGCAATTAGCTCTCATTCAGGGTTACTGTAACTCCTGCGATTAGTATGCGATTAGGGATTACTGTAACGCCTAAAATATCAAACTGCAGGTACAACCTCGAGTACTACATGAAGCTCGCGGAGCAGCTCGTCAAGGCGCAGGCTCACATTCTGGCGATCAAGGATATGGCGGGCGTGCTGAAGCCGGAGGCTGCCCGCATCCTCATCACTGCTCTCAGGTAAATACACACGGCAACTGCGCCAGCTTGATGACGCACATATGATACATGCTGACGCATTCCATTCTCAGGGACAAGTACCCCGACATCCCCATCCACGTCCACACCCACGACACGAGTGGAGCCGGCGTCGCTGCGATGCTGGAGTGCGCGCGGGTACGGTAACATTCCGGCTGGGACCCCACCTACAGTCCTTGGGTTCCACTCGAGACT
Source organism: Levipalatum texanum (assembly GCA_014805385.1). Lineage (NCBI taxonomy): Eukaryota > Metazoa > Nematoda > Chromadorea > Rhabditida > Diplogasteridae > Levipalatum > Levipalatum texanum. The sequence goes on from JACMIG010000546.1 coordinate 6,592, forward strand.
ACTACAGTACTACCGCAATCTTTGATTTTCCACTGGGGGATCCCGCTACCGCAATTCTGTAATCTACGGACATCACTTGTGACCACGTTACCGTAATTCTTAAATTCCAGGCGGGAGCCGACGTCGTCGATGCTGCCGTGGATTCGATGTCGGGCATGACGTCGCAGCCATCGATGGGAGCCATCGTGGCATCCCTGGCGGGAACGAAGCACGACACGGGTACTGTACCTCACGAACTTTTGCTCCTGACGCACTTTTGGCGTTGACTCGTTTGACGTGAATGCCTTCCAGGCCTGTCGCTCGACGAGGTCTCGCGCTACTCGGCATACTGGGAGTCCACCCGCCAGGTATTCATCGTCAACCGCGACGCGTCCCATCCCCAAGCGTTGCGGTCGAGCGGAAAATTCAAAAGGTCCTCCTTTCAGCTGTACGCGCCGTTTGAATGCGCCGTGACGATGAAGAGTGGCAACGCCGACGTGTACAAGCACGAGATCCCCGGCGGACAGTACACTAATCTCCAGTTCCAGGTACCGCATACCGGCAGCTCGGGGGGCTGGGTCCTGAGTGGACTAGTGTTTATTTGGAGTTTTAGGCCTTCTCCCTCGGACTGGGCGACAAGTTTGACGAGGTCAAGCACATGTACCGCGAGGCCAACCTGGCGCTCGGTGACATTATCAAGGTTGGGATTACTGTAGTTTGTAGTTTGATCTACGATTTTTGTAGTTTGAGTGTTATGTTACTGTAGTTTGATCTTTGAACTCTCACTCCAGGTGACGCCGTCGTCCAAGATTGTCGGTGACCTGGCGCAGTTCATGGTCCAGAACAATCTGACCAAGGAGACTCTCGTCGATCGCGCCGAAGATCTCTCCTTCCCCAAGAGCGTCGTCGAGTTCATGCAGGTTTGTAGTCGTTGTAGTTTGAACTTAGTAATCTGTACTATGATCCGAAGAGAGATCTGTACAGTATACTGGCCTCCTATTTGCTATCGATTATTTGTAGTTTGCTCGGAATAGACTTGTATAGTGCATCCCCGAGTAGTCAGTCCCATGTCTGCTTCCTCCTGAGAGCGTGGGACCTTCTGCAGTAGTGTATTTAAATAATTATCTCCGCGTGCTTCCGCGTATTCCGGGGGCGGATTAACAAGGGCGTCTGGAGTTTTGGTCTTTATTCACGGGAATGCTCTCCTCCCGTTCCCCCCTCCCTGACGCGGACTATTCCCGTGGAACCCTGACGCACTTCGTGTACCTAAGTGGAGAGACACGCCATTTCGAGACTCTGCAGCTCCCCTGCAAAGTTCACAAAAAGTGCGGAGGCGCCCCGAGGCACGAGAGCTATTATTGTTATTATTATTATTCTCGGGGCCTCCTTTGTCTCGCGCTCGCCACACTGCAATTAAAGAGCGGAGGCGTTTTGGTTTTTTGGTGCGACACGAACGCGCCGGGTTTGAACCCGGACAACTTATACAGTACCTTTTTCCAGGGTCTCGTTGGCCAGCCGCCGTACGGCTTCCCCGAGCCCCTTCGCACCAAGGTCCTGCGCGGAAAGGAGAAGATTGAGGGAAGGTACGGTAGCTTTAGGGTGTGACGTCAAGGGGATTCTATTCTGCAGACCTGGAGAGAAGCTGAAGCCCCTGGATCTGGAGGAGATGAAGAGCAAGATTGAGGAGAAGCACGGCCGCACCGTCAGGTAGATCAGTCTGACCCAATGAACCGGATCTGACCCACCGGACTCCGTGATAATTACTGTATATTTACTCTCTGCAGGGACGTCGACGTCATGTCCTACGCCATGTTCCCCAAGGAGTTCGACGAGTTTGAGATCTTCAGGTAATTTGTCTGACCCAGCGGACGCCCTGTCATGACCTAGTAGACTACAGTAACCCTCCGTGATTCAGACAGCGCTACGGTCCCGTGGACAAGCTTCCGACGCGCGTCTTTTTCAGCGGACTCGACATTGCCGAACAGACCGATGTGAGATAGCGAATTCTGACGATTTGAGCCGTGAAAATTATTCCGTGTCTGTTCAATGGTGCTGTTTGCCCAAACTTTTCCAGAAAAAGAAGGCGGCAGCGCTGCGGACCGATTACGCCAGTATTGATGTGATCGATTATCGATTGACCTATTGTGATGTGACGATATCTATCTTTCCTCTTATTTTTATTCCTGAATTAATGCTTTCAAAAGCGCGCGGACCCACTTCTTCTTGTCATGAGCACTGTACGGTGTTGTCATCTCTTTGAATTTAACGTTCCTATAATCAGTATTAATTCCGCCCTCTCAGGTCGAGCTCGAGACGGGCAAGGTGCTGGCGATTCAGCTGCTCGCCGAGGGCAAGCTCAACAACCAGGGAGAGCGCGAGGTACGGTAACCCCTCGGATTGATCGCAAACTGGAATCAATCAATCGCAAACTGAACTTGAAGGTGTTCTTCGATCTCAACGGCCAGATGCGCTCCATCTTTGTGCGCGACAACGAAGCCTCCAAGGTATATTTTAGGGGCCCCCCAAATTTCGGTTCGGCACAAACGCGCCGGATTTGATCCCTGGCAAATACTCGATAGCCTCGTAATGAGGAAGGGAACGGGAATGAAATGAGATGGGAGGACAGTTGCACTACTATTATTTCTGCAAATTCCATTAGTCTCACGCTTTCAGGGCTCATTATTTTTCTGCAGACAGGAGTCCGTTCTCGCTCCATTTTTCCATTTATTTTTAGCATTTATTTAGGAGTCACATGGAGCAACATAATTATGTCCCCTGTTCTTTGACTGAATTGAGAATACGCGTGGAACATTTTTTTAGCCGAAATAGAACCTACCGTATCCCAATCATTCGCTGCAGGACGTCGTGACGCGCCCGAAGGCACTTCCCGGTGTGCGCGGATCGATCGGTGCCCCGATGCCGGGCGAGATTCTCGAGATCAAGGTCAAGGAGGGCGACAAGGTACCGTAACCCTCCGGCAGTCTGACCCAATGAACCGGATCTGACCCACCGGACTCCGTATTATCGATCGATTTAAACAAGACCTGAATCTATGTTATTATTTGGTCTGCGTTGTAGGCCCTAAATAGGCTCGGAATGGGGGGCTTTAGATGACGGCGTTGCAGGGGGGCCACGAGGCATGGGGGGTTTATCCACGCATTATCCCACCGGGTTATCCCAGTCTTTCCTTCCCTCCTCCCCCTGCCTCCCCTCCCTCTTTGCCCTCCACAGCGCTGCTCTCTTTTCGTAATTGGCGTGAAGGCCCCCCTGCACACAGCAAAGCAGCCCACCCCCCGCAGAAATGAGCAATGGCTCCTGTACTCTTGTCCTGCGGTGGAACCTCTCATCTTAAATCGGGTTCCCAGTAAGCGGAGGAAGTCTGCACCGGAGTGAGGAGATCGAGAGGGAATATATTAGTAACATTATTATTATGCCGTCCCGAGCTGATTTATTAGGCAGAATTCCCCGTGAAGGTGGGACGGAGATGAGGGTGGAGGGGGAGGGGGAGGAGGAGGAGGTGGTGGAGGAGGAGGAGGAGCGGGTGTACCTAACCTACCTATTGACTCCTCCCTCGCCTCCCTCGCCTCCCTCATCATTCGTGGTATCGGCCGATTAGTCTGCGCCGCTGCTCAAAATGCAGCGACGCCGTCTTATTTAGTGGTGGAAGGGGATGGAAGAGGGAAGCTGCGGTTGTACTTTACCCCCTCCCTCGTCGATTAGAATAATTCCTAATCTAACCCGACTCGGGAGACGACCATTATGGAGTACGATGAACAGTAGTATTGACTTCTAGCGGGCACCGGGTTACTGTAGCGTTTTGTAGAGCGGGGTCGATTTGGGAACGAGCTATAATCGCAAAACGGTTTCCAGGCGCTTTTTTTCGCACTTTGTGGTCACTAGGTATAGTTTGAGATGAGGTGGATTTGGGCCTAACAGTATGTTTTATATTTGGGTGCTAATTGGAGGAAGAATATTAGACGGAAATGATACTACCACTACGCATTGGGCACGATTGATACAGGATATCCGATCCGTTAGTCTTGACGAAGCTGGGAGAAGCCCTATCAAGTTAGGGGGATAATGTACGTCGGTGAGGGAGGAAGAAGACTTGAAGACTTGTGACCTTGGTAACACGCGACCATAAATACTACTGGGAATATGTGTTCCCCCATCTCTTCCCTCCTGCCCCTCCTTCCCTCCTCCCTCTCCTCCCTCCCGTCTCCCGCGTTAATTTGTTACAAGATCAAGTCAACACCCTCTCTCCCCTTGCCCTTTTTGGGGGTGTATATTAGATTAATTATCGGGCTTCCCTCCCAAAATGGCCTATATTGCTTAGAGATCAATGTCTATCTCTCTCGAAGAGTTTCTTCCGCGTTCATGCGCATGTTGGCATGGTCATTAGTCAAGCAAAAATGGGCCCGGGAACTTTGGGGATTAGGACGGCGATCCACGATGATCTATGGACTAGAAGGGAGAAGTGCACCCAACCCACCTATCGACTCCTTCCCCTCTATCTACAGATGGAGATGTAGCTTAAAGGGCCCGATAGTACAGTACTCTCCTCATTTCTATCTTCCACTGGAGATGCTGCATAAAGGACGCGATAGTACAGTAAACGGCCAAATTTTGCAGGTGTCCCCGAAGTCGCCGCTCTTTGTGCTGTCGGCCATGAAGATGGAGATGGTCATCGACACGCCCATTGCCGGCACCGTCAAGAAGATCTACGCTGACAAGGTATACGGTAGCTCTTGTAGATGCAAATGTATCTGCAATTTAAAGGGAGTGACATTGGGGGCCAATGTATATTTGCAGGGCATGAAGTGCGCGGCCGGCGACCTCGTCATTGAGATTGAGCCCTGAACGGGAGAACAGAAGATCGGGAGTCCTGCCTCCATCCTCTTCCCTCCACCCTCCACCCTCACTGGAAATAAAGCCTTCGTAATGTAACATCAAAATTGTGTAGAATTCTTGTAGAGTCCTCCCTAACTTTTAAACAGATTGTGTACAGCTATATTCGGATAGTTTTATCGTCGATAACTTGTAGAAATTAGAGTAGTACTTGTTTTTGTTGCATGTGTCACTGTTTGATTCACTCGAATATCCTAGAGATGGGTTTGGTTTCGAACTGCTCAATCGCTCGTTTTAGAGTCCCAGCCATTTTTGTATCGCATCTCTTTTCCCGTTCCTCATCCTTCCAGATCGTTTTATGGTAATTGTGGTAATCATTGACCACTCGTTATGCATTTATATAGTGTCTTGCCCTCGGTGGCGGATCGTGGCTCCTCCCACAAGGCCCCCTCCCCCTTCCTCTCCCCCTCCCACCAAGTGAGGGAGGCCACAGAGGGCCCCCTGAGCCGTTCCCTTTGTCATTTCCTTCATCCTCTCTCTCTTCGCGGCGTCGGAGCCATTTTTCTATTATACGCACACTGAGAATCATCTTCCACTCCCTTTTTTCGGGTGCCAATTGCTTGCGAAAATAAGATAAAGCTAAATTATTCGTAAAATTTCTTTCCAGAATTTGTATAAAATGCATCGAATATTGCTGCTACGACCGGAAGGGAGTCGAGACTGAAGAAAGAGGTATTTAATTATTATTTATCATGGTGCCAAAAACGGAAGTCTGCCCCCGCGCGGGGTTCCAGAGCAATTTTGCTGCAGAAAATAGAAGATTTCCCGAAATAGACTCTGATTGTGAGGGAGTAATCAACTCGTGGATTTATAATTCAACAAAAGGTCACTTGGCAATCCAATTAAAAAGTGCTAAATATTTGAATTTGGAAATGAAATAGTTGCTCTAAATTTCGTGGCTTAGTGGTATAGTAACTGTCCACACGAGGAAGTTGTCCCGGGTTCGACTCCCGCGAGTTGCACTTCCTTTTGCCATCAGGTACTCTGGTCGTCTGGCCTTGGTCTCTCGTCTACGCGTGAAGAGAGAGAGAGAGAGGAGGGGGCATCCCCCATGTCCCAATCTCCTCCTCCCGCCAGTGAGGAATCACCATCGGGCGGACCCCTGCTCCGGAGGCGGACGTCCGTCGTTATCGTCCGGTGAGTAGACACTTTGCTAAACACAGGAACTTCTGATATCCCCCAGAAGTTGTGGATTACTGTATTTAGCCTGGATCTGTAATTTCTGTCTCATGATGGTTCATTTAGCGTGTTTGTCCTACAGTCTATAGACTAATGTAAAGACATCCGGTAATTACAGGAAGTTCTGATAAACCCCAGAAGTTTGGTACTGCATTTAGCCTGGATCTTCAATTCTCTAATTCTTTTGTCTGTGCTTGACTACAAGACGTGCTTTTTTCCTTCCGATTAGTAGACGTCAGCTAACACAATGTCTTCTACATAATAGATCCCAGAAGTTCAAAACTATATTTAGCATGGACCTCTTTTTGTAACTCTTGACTGGGCTAGACTACGAAATAGACGAAAGCGGTCAAAGCTCAAATTTGTATTTTCCAGGATCTGTATTTTGAGACTGGTACCTAATGCGTTGGACTGCACCGGTTGGACTGAAAGACGGCATTTTTAGATAAAAGTCTAAGGACTCGAAAGCACCCTGATGTCACAGTACTGTACTTACTCTGGACCTAATGCATTAGATAGACTGAGAAAGACAAATTGATATAAGAGAAAAAATAACTAAAAGGTAAATGTCGCGCACATAATGCGCAATTTAGCTGGAGACCGTGGGAAAGAAAAAATGGCTATTCTGCGGATACCATACAAGTGTGCGCGATATATACCTTTTCAGTGAACCTCGTCGACCGTGGCTTCCGAAACTCTTCATAATTGCCGTTTTTGCGATGTCGGGCGTCCTGATGCTGCTGACGATGCTCGATGCCCAAGCAGCCGCCAATCGATCAGTCGATCCCTACGCCGGTCTACACCGAGTTTACAATGCCAAACAGGTACGTGCGCATGATGTACCGTGAAATCCGTGCGATCTTGGTGTGAAAAGCGCGCGCGTTCTCGACATGCGATGTGCTCGCTTTTGACGTGATCGCGCTCGTTATTTTCATGTAGCGTTGAAAGTATATTTTTGAGGTCCCCTTCCACGTCGTCCCCGTCCATTACGATATCCACCTGAAGGTTTGTAGTTTGATGCCTGCCCCAGAATTTAGTTTGGTCTTTGATCCCGGATCTTTTACAGCTCTTCTTTCCCATGGACGACACGTTCAATTACGGCGATCGCAACTGGACTTATGATGGGGACATGAAGATGCGGTTGGATGTCCGAGTGTAAGTCGTTCTTTCCGTTACGGTGTCCAGGACTCTAAATACAGTAGTATGCCTCTGATGGTTAAAAAATAAGGGACCCTAAGGTTGCTTTCTAAGTGGGTGCGAAAGCCTCTGCATTGTCGTTCTCAACGGTGAGAGAACGAATTTTCTGGAACTCTTATTTTGAGACATCGTTAGAACTATTCGAAGTTCACGAGCACTCGACTTTACAACGTTTAGTGTTAGGGTTGTTTCCGTGATCCAAAGCTCATTCTGCGATCTCTAGCAATTCGTAGTTTCACTGCGGCGCATGATTCCCAGACATTTCGAGAATCTTTGAACACGGGGCGCGGATACGAAAGTGCAAGACTTCTAACACGTCCGTGACCGAATTTATGAAGGGGCGGGGAAGCTAAAGTACCGGATGGGGGAGAGACCAAGGGTCCATGGATAAGGGACTTAATGAGAATTAATAAAAAGTTAATTTCTCCCCCACTTCAGAATGTCTAATGGCTTGATGGTAATTGGAATTCCAATTAGGGTATAAACTTCTTTTTTCAGGGCGCACTAAAGTCTTGTCTAGCCACTTTATAATGAGGGCGAATTGGGGATTATATAGTATGGAGACGAACCGATGGGACTTCTAATTAGAGATGAGCATCAAAACGAGGCTGATTCCCTAGTTTGCTTTCGAAAATTCACAACTCTTGTTTTGACGCAGTATCAAGATGGTTTGGATCATTATCGACGCAGTCCTAGAACAGCATTTTCTACGCTAATGTGGGAATTTGGACGCTCCTTTTGCCCGATAATTCGGTAACCTTCTTATTATGGTAATTTAGAAGTACTTTGGGTTAACATCTCTATGCCCTACCTAATTCTGAACACGGACCTGATGTCCTGTTCACTGTGCCCTTGCGTCACGTGCATCTGACGTCTAAGGAAGCAATGAATACAGGGATAATAGCAGAAGAATCGGAAGATGCCCGCCATTTCCGGGCGGTAATTCTTGCCGTCATCTTATACTTGGAAAGAACTTTGATGTCGGGGGGCTTCGTTTGAACTTCACCCAAAATGTGCTTCGAAATAGAAAATAGCTAGGCACGTGACGAAAACGAAATGTAAAGTTCATAGGATACGTAGAAGGCATAGTTCGAAATGCTTCAGATGTAGCCTTTCGGTTAGACTGTATTGTGCAGCACCACAGAACTTCGAATACCCGTTCCGCTAGCCGAAATTCCGTATCCCATATCTCAGCGCTAGTATGGAATCTATGGCTTATTTTTTGCATACTTCGGTTGGAATCCAGGATCAACGTGCATGCCAAATTTCAGCCATAGATACCTTTTCTCCTCAAAGATACAAACAGAACTGTCTGCTAACCAGCACAAGTCTTTTAGAAGTTCTGTGGTGCTGCACAATAATCAAGCTGAAAAATTAAGTCTAGGACACCCGGCTAGCAAACGTCGGCACGGTTATCTTTAGTACGACGACGTTCACTACACAATCCATTCTTGCAGATCTACGAGACGTATCATTCTGCATTGTGCTGATCCCGTCAATATCAAGTCGATGACACTCTACCCATCCATGGCTGGCATGGTCATCCACCGGACGCGGTTTACACTGAGGCCAGAGTGCGTTTTTTTCATTTATAGGACGACATTTCCTAAAGTTCCTTTGGAAACGTCGCCTGAAGCACACCGTATTTTTCTGAAGGTCTATCACGTGTTTCGTGCGATTTCTTATGGCGTAACCGAAAAACATTAGAACGAAAGACGAGGGGAAGAGAGGAAAAGAGGAGAAGAGAAGAAAAGAAAGAGAGTAGGAGGGAAGAGTGCCCTTCTCCGTGGGAGGCCGGGGCATATTGATGACGCCACATAAATCTGGCGTAAATTAGTACTGCCAATTGTCTGGGGCCCGTTTCATTCGTTTGAAGATGCCGTCTATGCTAGTCTGATCCTCTTCATTCAATCTTATCTCTAACAGCGAGACATGGGCAGTGCTGAAGAGGCCGAAACTATTACACTGGATACACGCGTACTTTTTGTCACGGACATGACATTCAAAAAGATCAAGGGGCCGAAAGAGATCGAGAAGCTCACGTCGATGCGTGTTTTACATCCGTCAACTTGAGGGCTTCCGGTCCGAAAATAGGGGGGGGGGGGATTTTTGTTTTGGGTGGAGCCGGGGAACGTTCGCGGGATTGTAGTGCGTGGACGGGGACCTGAATACCGGGGGCGTTTTTCTGGTAGTATTTTTAAAATTTTTATATAGCCCACGGAG
>JACMIG010000546.1:16084-30007 GCA_014805385.1 Levipalatum texanum
CACCCCCCCCCCCCCCCCCCCCCCCCCCCCCCCCCCCCCCCCCCCCCCCCCTTTTTCTATCGGGTGGATCCAGCGAAACTTCGACTCATTGTCAATCCTGGACTGGAACCTGAAATCCCAGGGCGATTTTCTGGGATTATTTTTAAAATGTATATAAGTCCACAGGAGTGAGATGTTTGCCAGAGACCACATGAAGCTTGGATTATTCTCGCAACACTCAAACTAGCCCTGATTCGCGAGGATTATTACGTTCACTGGTCGCGGATATACTGGTCGAAAACAACATTCCCCCAATTTCCTTCCCAGACACTCTATCCCGGATTTGAGGAGATTGGCCCTGAGTGGATTAAAGCTAAATTTGAAAAAGGATTCTGCTCCATCGAGGAAAAATCACTAGACATCGGGAAATCCAAACAAAACTGAATTAGAGGTTAAAATGGGAAAGTTGGAGTGCCTTGCAGTTGGCAGCTACTGGACATTGAAACGGATGATCTCCTCGAATCTGGACGCGAATATCGATTGGATATTAAATTCGGTGGCAGTATACACAAGGATGGGCGATATCTCGGACTCTACGCATCCGATTACGTCGTCGATGGGCAGACACGGTACGTAACACTTCCAAGTTTATTATTTCATAATGTTTGTTTTCGTCTAGATCCAATCAACATAATAGATATCACAGAATCTTTGATCCTTGTAGATACGCGCTCGTCACGCACGTCCAGCCATCGCAAGCCCGAACAATTTTCCCGTGCTTCGACAACCCAATGGCCAAGGCAGTCTTTCGGGTAAGTAGTGTGTGAGAGTTGCAAGTCTGGCCAATCGAACTTCGTCTGACCTGGGAAACCCCGGGACAACCTGACCCAGCTAACTTTATCTGACCTGGAGAACCACTCAAAACATCTCTTCAGACAAAGCTCACGCACCCAGCCGGCACGCATGCACTATCGAACATGGACAACGTTTCGATCAGCGAATCTGAGGATGGCGGGTTGGTCTTTGATTTTTTTAGTTGGTCTTTGATCCTTGGTCTCTTGCAGTCATCACTGGATAACCACGACTTTCCGGGACTCGCTCAAGATGTCAACATATCTTTTCGCCTTCACCGTCAGCGACTTTCCATGCCTCACGACGAGGCACAAGGACATACCGGTAAATACACTAAATTGGTAATTTTCTGGTAAACATAGAAAATCCTTCCTTCTAAACGCAGTAAATTAGTTTGAAGGAGTAGGAGTCCATAAAACATCATTAGCGATTGTGGCTAAAGTGGGGGCTTTGGCCTGTGTGTGGTCTGAATTTCCTAAATGATAGTAGTCCAAGAGGTTGTTCCTTTTATTCCCTTCTTTAAGATCCGCGTCTTTGTCGAATCGTCCAAGATGAAGGATGCTCGTGAAGTAGTCGATCTCCTTCCGCAGATGATCGCCTTCTTCGAGGACTACTTCGACATCCCCTACATGCTCCCCAAGCTCGGTACGTCTATTTTGTCGTTCCGCGAAATACTCTCATCCCGCGCGGATCGATGCTAACGGCAGTAGCATCCTCAAATCATGCATTACGCTTTATTCTACGCGTGACCGCAATAGCGGCTCATGTTATCGATCCGAATTGTACGCCATTCCGCATCAATCGATGCTAACCGCAGTAGCGATCTAAACACTCATTCTATTCCTCTTCGACGTCTGACCGCGATGGTGTTCCGCTTGCCAACCGCATTAGCGACTTGAACTCTCTTTATCATTTGTAGTACCTCGTGTAAAACCCTACCCGTAGAGCGAGGAATCGAACCGTCTAATCTTTGAACTTTAATCTCTAGTTAAATCGCGCAATAATCCTTCGTGCTAGGGATTCCATCCATGGCGTCAGCCAATTCTCTCGTGTCCCTCGAAGATTGGCTATGATCGAGATGGCAAATCTGCCTTTGGCCAGCGCGAGCGATTCACTTCCTGTAAGAATATTACGTTCCGCCAGTCGTCAGCGATTCCGCTATGCTAAACACCGCAACTCTGGACTTTATCGTCATACTAAATGCCGTAACTCTTGCTATACACCGTAACTCCTAGACTTACCTGCCATGCTCCCAACGTGATATAGCGAATCATCCGTGCCGATTTGGATTCCGCGACCATACGTCCACCGGAAATCGGTCTTTGATATTTAGTCTTTGCTTTCCCAACTTCGACCAAAGCTACCGTACCTCGTCCATCCTCTCACAATCATCATGCGATACTTGCCAGCGCGATTACGGTGGAGTTCATCGATGATTTTGGCAACCTGCCTTTGAACAGTTTGCGATCCGAAAATTGTAAAAAAATACGTCGATAGCCTTGAGCGTCCAGCCGGCTGCTGAATCGAGTCTTTCGGGATCCCAGCTCAGATAGGGCGAAGCGTTGTCGTGTGAAAAGTAGGTGACCTGATGATGAAATAGTTCTGTGTTTATCTCCCTTCGCAATCGGAGAATGTTTATAAGGTCCTTAGGTTAGCGCCCCTCGCTATCCTGCATAAGTACCTCGTCATTAAGCGGTTTCCGCTTGGCTATGGAGCCTCCGACGATGCCCAGCGGGGCCAGTAGCATCTGAACTTTGGTCTTTGATCTTTCTACAATTGTTCTACTCTTCGGGCGTATTCCTCGTAGGAAAGTCCGGAAACAGCTTCGATGATCCTTCCGAGAATGAGGTATCCGATATTGGAATACACGTTCTGGCGGCCTGAGCATGTGAAAATGATCGTTGGTCTTTAATCTTTGATGTTTGTTCTCCGCTCAAACCTGGTGGTGATCGTGGCTGAAAGTTCATCAGAATATATTCGAGGAACTGCTTCTGCGTTAATTCCCTCCTGTAAGTTTTCCCCATCTTGCATTTCTGATCTCCAGAGGGTTACGGTACTTGCTGAATTCGAGCTTGTTAAAGTGGCTCCATGCTCCAGCAGAGTGTTCTAGTAGATGCTGTACCGTAATCGAGCGCAGATAAATATTGGTAGGCCCGCGGAAATAGGCCGAGAGCAGGCCTGAATGAATTACAGGAAATTGGGATGATGTGAATGGTCAGGGCCGTGTTTCGGAAGTCCTTTCTCATGTGGATGATTTCCGGAACAAGGTAGAGAATTGGCCTGGATACTTCGGAACAAACGTTCACAAAGACTGATACTTGGGGGATTTTCGGGCGCTCTCAGTTGTCGAAAACCATAGAAAAGCAAAATATATCTTCGAATTTGCTATTCACTGAAAATATGACGTAGAACTTTTTAGAGCTATGTAAATAGAATTTTGCAACCCTATGAAAACTTGCAATGCTAACCTGAATGTCCGAAAACGCGGTCGCCGTACGAGAGCTTGCCACCGTTGACGAGGGAAGTGATGAGCATAGCTGTGATGGTCTTGGAGACACTCGCAATTCGGTAGCGATGGGAGGGAAGGGCCTTTAAAGGTATCATGAAAATTACTATGAGAATCACTACAAAATTTATATCACGAGCAGGCAGGGAACTTTTTGTATATAGCGATAGAGGCCCAATCGTGCCCCTAATTTACAAAAAAAATGAGTACGGCAAATTTTCGTGTTTTTTTTATAATGCCATTGTGAGTCTGTTGAGCCAGTCCTTTGTTGAATCGTTTAGATTACTAGCTTTTTGGTTGCCCCGTCCCTAACTCTGGTGCAGATGTTCGTGGTTCTAAGAGCCGACAATTCCTCCCGTGAACCTTGGCTGCTCTCTCGCTCTCTCGAGTACCGAGTTTACGAACAGCGGGGGTGGATGGTTGAGAAAATCGCCACTTACTCTATCACTCTTTCTCTACGCCTCTTCCGACCAGTGATCTCTGGCCGGTTTAGTAGAGATTTGTGAGAAGAATTCAGGGGGTCAACCACTGTCACAATAGAACACCATCCGAGTGGAAAATCTTTTCTGTGGTTTTGTCGCACTTGTACCACATCAGGAACATGTGGGCACAAAATACTCTGTGAATGAATCATCACTTTTTCTAGTGCTGATCAAGGAACATTATTTGGGAAAGAGTAGAACACCTCATAGAAGGAGTGGGAGCAATTTTGTAGCCACAGTGTGAGTGCACTTTCCCCATACGTCTACGTATTGAAATGTCTGCATTTCAATACGTAGACGTATGGGCAAATGCACTCCACTGTGGTTGGCACGGTGCCAAAAAAGTTGCTCCTACTCCTTCTTCATTGTCAGAGGGGCAGGAAGTTCACTTTCATCTAATGAGGTGTCAGCGAAAAGCCCATGACGTTGGGATGTTAGCTAGCGGAACAGCTAATCATAAGCTCATACTGTGCTTTCTCAAGATTTCCAGAATCCCAAAGCAAAATGAATAACGAAACATACAGCAGTCTCGTCGAGAATGTCGGCGTAGCCATAGGCGCGGACGAAGAAGGGCGAGGATCCCCGTAGAATTGCTATAGAAACGGACGGAATCTCGACACTTCGCATCTGCGATTCAATCTCCCAATCCACCATGGAGAGGTCGAGCGGGCCTGAAGCTTAGTATTTTAGTGTGGTTCCGCTATCCCGACCATAGCTACAGTCTAATGTAGCGGTGCAGATTCTTCTCCGAACTTTTTACCTACGATCCCTCTTCAGTGTCTCTAAGCTTTCATGGCAGTTAGAGAAACGAGAAGCAATGAAGATGGAAAGTTTAAAGAAGGACGGGGAAGAACTTCTTGGCAACTTGCCAGTCTTAATGGGAGTGTATTTTTCCAGCAGTCGAAGTATGGAAATGCTACAATTCGATACGCCGATGGCTGGAGAAATGCACTCCCATTAAGACTGGCAATTTGCCAAGAAGTTCTTCCCAGTCCTTCTTTAACAGTGTCTCGTATTTACAGGGATGGCCGATATAGAATTTGCCTGTTTCCATGTTCGCTACTTCATTTTACCTTGCCTGTAGCTCCTGGGTACTCCTCGTCCTCTCCAAGTAAAAGTCGGGCTTCTATAGAGCGCAATGTGGTTGTAGTCGTCCAACGGAGCAATAGCCGAAAGCCTCATCGCTCCTCTTGTCTCATTCCCGTTCATCCCATCCGCCGCAACGCTCGTCCGGAATCTAGGGCCAATTTCGTTTCCCAAACGTCGCCCACACTCACCGCACACCGTAGCCCTTGCGCCACACCACGACGGCATGGGGGGAGGATTCGTTCTTGGTCTCGTATCTCTGCAGGACATCAGGGTAATACCCTTCCCGGCCTCGCTCGCGTTCCTCTTCGATAAGATCCGTTAGAGCACCTTCCTGGAAATTTTTTAAAGAATATTTTGGCAATCAGCCAGATTTCAAATATACCTGAACCATGAAATGGGTGACAAAGTTCTTGGCATGATGCCAGACGACGTCGAATCGGTCTTCACGTGCACAGATATGGCGAACTTCGATGCGATTTTCGGTGCGGATCCGGATTGTTTCCTGCGTTTAGCGAGGTGGTTTCTTGGGTTTAACGGATCGATAAATTACCTGGAGTTCATCCATCGTTAGGTTGAGCGCAATTTCGTGCGAGCCATCGCCCCTCCCTGCATTTATGACGTAATAGATGCTTCCTCGATAGCCGTACGAACAGATGGAATGGATGAGGAGCGAGTCCATCGTGATGCCTAGAATCAGAAATACGAATATAACGCTAAACTCAGTAAGAAAATATCCTCGATACTCTGTTTAGCGCAGAACGGCCATTATATTTAGCGCTGAAGGGTTACAGTAGGTTCTACCGCTGTCAATACTGTGTTTAGAATAGAACGGTCAGACTAAATAGAGTAGCTTCTCGGGATTACTGTGTTTAGCGGGGGATAAATACCGGAAATGGCATTGTTGATTTCAGCTTGTGGAATGTTGAAATAGGCAAAGGAGTCATCGTCTCTTCCAGGTTGAGCGATGGAATAAAACGAGGGCTGTCGATGATGCGATGGGAAGAGGTGCTTGCCGCGGGTCTGGAAAATCGATAATCCACAAATATATAAAATAAATATTTGGCACGATGCCAAAATCCCCACCTCCCCTTGGAAGCCTAGTTCATCGGGGTAGACGAGCTCCTGTGCTTGGACTGCTGCTGAGAGGAAGAGGAGGGCACTGAGCATCGGTTAGTCCTGAAGGTGCGGGAAACATACATCATCTGTTTATATACATGTAACAGTGGGGTTGAGAAGGACGCCTCGGGAAAATATAGACCTCCGAGAACAAGGATAAATCAAGAGGAAGCCAAAAAACAGCGACAGCGACACGTGCCGAGGGTGATGGCATTGACCTTCCCCCTATTCCCGCGGGAGAGAGTGTCGAACATGTGGGGGGATGTACACGAAAGTGAGAGGGCGAAAGGATGTTTCTTCACAATCTCACACTTTTCGCTCTTAACACTGATTATAGCAGGGTTAAGGTATCCAAATTGCTATATGATTCCGAATATTGTAATGATCCTGAGGTTGGTCCAAATTTGACAACTAGGTCTCTTTTCATTGACTCAAATCCTACGGACGGATAAAGAAGCTAGCAAGGCTGGAACAGAGAACGAACGGCTTGTGGACCCCCGCAAAGTTCTCCAAGAAACGGTGTGATATTCGTCAGCTGATGAATGGCAGGGAGGTGAAAGGTAGAAGGGGAAAGCAACCTCCTCTCTCTCATCTCTCCTTCTTTAGATACCTTGGTTACTCTTTCTGTTGGGACGAGGGTTAAAGGGGGACGGTGGTTCCGGTTTGAACTGCTGTGCTCAAGGTAGATTGCCGCGAAGGTTTTTGGTCTTACAGGAATGGGAAGACGAAAAGTAACAAGACAGCAAAGCTATGGGCTGAACCGGGGATTGAACCCGGGACCTCTCGCACCCAAAGCGAGAATCATACCACTAGACCATTCAGCCGAACGGTGTACTGATCCTGGAAAGGATCCAAATAAGCAAGAGGAGGGGCCATGTTCTCGGAATCGGGAGTGAATCCAGAGAAATGCTCTTCTCCTAACAGCTTCGCGACCTAATTGTTTCGTAACTCCTCCTTCGAGTTGTCCTGAAAGATGCAACCTACAAGCTTCCCACCACCTGGAAGGGAAAGTTCGGAGGAGAGAAAAAAGTACGGGAGAGAAAGAAGAGCAGGAGAAAGGGGAACAATAGGACGACAGCAGATAACCTTGGTTGGCGCTCCATTCTCGAGGGTGTGGCCAAGGAAGCAGATGAATAGAGAACGAATTAGAATTATAAAATCAATGTTTAAAAAAATAAATAGTTAATTAAATCGATAATTCCAGACGTCTTCGGCTCGCCGCACATGAACGTCGCCGCCATGGAGAATTGGGGCCTTATTATTAGCAGGTTTGAAAAATAAATAATTTTGGCAAAATTCCAAAAATCACTAAATTTCAGAGAAACCCACATCCTCTTCAACAAGCAGATCTATGCGCAGTACCAAATGCGCAATGCTGCCGATATTATGGCTCATGAGATCTCCCACCAGGTACCAGATTTCATTTCGCAGCGTGTCAAAAACGATTTCTGGCAAAGTGCCAAAAATTCACTTTTCAGTGGTTTGGCAACCTGGTGACAATGTCGTGGTGGAATGATCTGTGGCTCAACGAGGGATTCGCTTCGTTCATGGGGCAGATGGCGTCCGATGCCGTCATGAACATGACGCAGCGAAATGTACTGCCTTTATCTTATAAATCAGATTCAGTTTTGGAAGTTATATCAATTGAAAAACTTTTGTTTTGTTAAAAAAACAAAAAAAAAACCTATTTATTAACATTAGCTAGCCTCTAGAATTTAACCCAAGTAGAACTTAGTGCCTAGCAGTTAGTTAGTTGACATCAGTCAAACTCGGCTCCCAGTCCGACGACCCTCTGCAGGACGAGACTTTCGCTGCTCTTATGGCGACAACGCTTCGATTCGATACGAGGCCCGACGTCCAGCCTGCCATGTCGTCCAAGGCTGCCGACCGCAAGCCCCAGGACTACTTCAACAGCATCACCTATCGGAAGGTCGATTTTTGATTATCGATTTTTTAATAAAAATTATCTACTATTTCCAGGCCAATCTCATCATCCGCCTCATTGAGCATCTCATCACACCCGATGTGTTTCGAGATAGGTATGAATTGTTTTTCACATCCTTTGCGTGAAGCGCAGTAACACGGAGAAAATGCTATAATGCCGACTTGTTCGAGCTCTCGACAAAACACCGCTTCTTTCAGCATCCGCAAGTACCTGAAGAAGTACCAATTCACGAACGCCGATGATGCCGATTTGTTTGCCATGCTGATTGAGTTCGTTTTGCTCGTTGTACGAAATGAATGCTTCCCGGCTGGAAAGAAATGCAGATCAGTCTGTCACTCCTTATTCAAATTCCTCTGACAATTGTTTTCCCTTTGAAGAACGCACGACAACGTCGAAGGGTCGCAGCTGATGGCAAGCGCTAATTTCACTTTCAAAGCGGTAAATCATATTTTGCTTGTTCACCGTGGCTGGCAGGGAATTTGCAATCTGGCCTTATTTATCGCAAACTGAACTTCTTAATCGCAACCTGAACTTCTTAATCGGAAACTGAGCTTGAATATTGTAGGCCATGTCGACATTTATCTACCAGCCCGGGCCTCCGAATCTCTTCGTTCGGCACCGCAACGATTCCGATACTTCCGTGATCCTCTCGCAAGTGGAATCGCAATTGGTTGGGTTGATTTTTGATCCCTGATTTCATAACTTGAAACCTAAGTTTTAACCTAGACCTTGACATTTAAAAAAAACGTAGAACTTATTGTTACTGAACTTATTGTTATTGTGGCGCACCAAAGAACTTCTAACTTATCGGAAGGGATGCATAAATTACACCTGTTATTTATCCGAGCCTTTCAGGAGTCTTTAGCTATGTATTTTGCATACTTCGGTTGGAATGTCCAGCTAGCATGCAAATTTTCAGCCTGGTACTCCTCTTCATTCCGGAGATACAGTATACAATGGAGATAATCACAGGAAAAGCGGAACGGTAAATTAGAAGTTCTGTGGTGCGCGCTTATAGTCTATATAAGTTATAGAGCTCTATATAAGTTATAGAGCTTAAATAGAAAAGTGCTTTGATCGTTGTAGGGTCTCCAATGGAAGGTTCCCATCGTCGGACGTAACGCGGACAACTCGCAAAGAATCACGTGGATCGGCGAAAATCGGACGAGTAAGGCGTAATTAAATTATGAATATAATCGTTTTAAATTAAATTTGTTTAGATTTATTTAGCATTACTTCGAAGATATATTATTATAGTTGATTACGACATGGGAGACGACATCGCGGTTGACATGTCATCGAGAACTTACGGACGCATCATTTACGATACCGTCCTTTACGAGCGCATCATCGAAGTCATCCGGAACGATTTCAATTCGGTGCCCACTCCGACGAGGTATCGTTGTTTCGTGTTACTTAAATATTTCCCTTCTGTTCTCTTTCTATAATACCCCGTCAGAGATGCCAAACGTCGAAAATACTTTAAAATTTGTTTATCGGCAACGTAAACTATAATTCTTTTTTCGATATCTTAAATTTGAAACGGATTTTTTTTAAACCGCCCAGAATATTTTACCCCTTAAATATGCGCATAGCAGTATTTTCCCAGGATCCGTCTCATCGACGACACGTTCACTTTGGCAGAGACGAAGGTCATCTCGTACACAATTCCACTGCGCCTGTCGTACTACATGCTCAATGATGTAAATTTTTTTATTATGGCAGTTGCATTACCTGGGTGTGAATGTTTCTGCATTGGCTCCAACAGAGTGGAACGAAAAAAAAAGAGAATAGTTCGTTTTGGAACGCTGCAGCTTCCGCTTTGCCATAGCGATAGTTCCTTAGAGAAGTACGAAGCCATGGCATATTTACATTCAGACGCATTTCGTATACTTTCGCCTCATGATGCAACATCTGGACGCCATACTCATCTACACGAATTTTCTACCTCAAGGAGGCTTAATTGAGGTTAGTCTTTAAACTTTGAAACAACTGAATTTACAAGCAATTTAGAAATTCACTATCCGCATATTCGAGCCCAAGTTCGAAGAGAGCATTCGCTTGGACGACGAGCCAGTCTTCTACCAAGAGTATGGTCACTAACATTATTTGAGCGTTAAAGAAGGACTGAGAAGAAATGTATGGCAAATTGCCGGTCTTAATGTGAGTGCATTTCTCCAGACGTCGACGGATGGAAATGTGTTACCCGGTCCATTAATGATTGCTATCTTCAAACCCGCAACATTTTAGCAAGCTTCGCGAGCTCACTCTGATGCAACTGTGCACAAAAGGACACGAAAAATGCATTGCCTGGTGCCTCGGTCAATTCGATAAGCTAAAAGCTCTTCCGAACTGCTCGAACGTTCCGCTGAGCAACGCTACGTGTAATAAGTAAGTAACATCCGTTTTGGAAACAATAGTAATTCTCTTGCAAGCACAATTACGATAGTTTTTGTTCAGCATTCCTCCATATCTTCGCCATCCGGTATACCATGTCGCAGTGCAGTTCGGAAGCGAGGCCAATTTCGATTTCCTTTATGAGAAGGCAAGTTCATATGTGTTTGAAATTTGAAGCATGTATGAGACGAAAAAGGTATATGTCGCGCACAGATCTATGGAGTCCGCAGAGTAGACTAAATCACGGACATCGTATTAAATGCGCGTTTGTGCGCGACATATACTTTTTTTAGTTTTTTCTTATTCTTCGGTATCTTATATGCTTAGCCAAAGCGTTCTAAAACTTTTACTTTTAATACAAAAGCTAATGCTTTCCAAACTAACGCTTATTAATTGTAATAGAAAAATACTTCAGATGGCCATGGAAAGCTATCATGAAGAGCGGGATCGCATCTCGCAGGCTCTCGTACGAACTCCCTTCAAGGACAAATTTAAGAAGTACAATTTTGATTTTTTAAGGTTGTCAAATTTTGAACTTGCGCGCATCAAATTAACACCCTCCTTCAAATCGACTAGTTCACAAATTGAAATTATGTTCAGAATAATGACCAGTATCATCTTCGTTGGCAGCGTTACTCCTGCCGATTTAAGACTTCATGTCATCGAAATGTCCAGGTTTAATGCATTTTAAAAATAAATTATAAATGATCTTCAATTTTTAGGATTAAGCGCCCCACAAATTATTTCTTATCGTATATCGAAGAGAATTTCGAGCATCTCGCAGATCGGTGAAACACTTTTAATTCTCTTATAATAAGCAGTTTAGTTTCAGTTTCAATTTTAATTTTCGATTTTGCAGACTTGACAAGGAAAAGTTTGCTCTTATAAGTAACCTTTACGTTAACATCGCCTCCTACCGCGAGATGAACTTGGAGACGGTAAATTATATTTTTAAATTTTATTTACAACTGCAACAATATTTTATTTCAGCTATGCATTTAAAATTAAATGTATGAAAATAAATGAACTGAAAAATTTTTTCAGATCGAGCGAGTGTGCGACATCGCAAATGCTACAATACAAGCCAATGGATGGGAGCCTCGGGAGTTCCGCAACCTATCGCCTGCCCACATTCAGCTGCGGATTAAGAGGAACGAAGCATGGAGGAAGATGAACGCACACCGCGTCCTCGAAGCTTTCGTACAGCTGAATGAAACACTGGCACTATCTGATGACATGTTTTAGAAGGTAGACAGATACCGACGTTACTCCGTTTCGCTGGAACCGGTTTAATTCCAAAAACTGTTCATGTTTATTTTTATCTTTAAAAACGCCAGGGATCAGTAGCATCGCAATTTCAGTACATAGTATTGATATTTGATATCTAGGTAAACTTTAGCAGTGCTAAACGGAGTACCATCGCGAATTCAGAACTTGTCTTGTATTATCGAACGACAGTAATCTCCATGTGACATCGTACAAATTGTGCCATATTCAATAGAACTTGAAGGTTTGTGAATGGTAGATGTTTTACTGCGTATTTTCTCCCAAAACTTTCATGATTCCACACCAATTCTCATCTGGTCTCTCCCACGTTTTCGCTGTGCATATCATTTGCCTCGTCGCTGTGCTGAGCTTTGGTTCCATGAACTATTTCTGTACTTCCGTATTCCATCCTAATGAACTAAATGTTTTAATGAAGGAGTGCGAGCAAGAAGACAGAACAAGTTGGGTCCGCTGTAGCCAAGCGGCATGAGACTCCGTTCTGTTGATTTCACTGGCCTGATATAATGCGAGTTCCAAGACCTTCTAAATTCGCGTTCCGTCCAAACTGTTCTCTCTCCATTGAAAACCAATTTCTCTCGTCGTCTACCAGAGGCGAGAGATTTTTTATCTCGTCGTCTGGCACTTAAGAGTTTGGAATGAAGACAATAGTGATAAACTTCAAAATGTTGAGAGCATCTTGTACAAACACGATCACAATGTAGATACTATGTTATTTTTCACGAATCTTGCTCGCACTCCTTTGTTCAGGCATTTTCTCTCTCCTTTCAACCATTCCACACCGAACACTTGCACCCACGGGTTTCCGTCGTCATTGTGCCGCTTTCTCAATTGTCTGTTGTCAGAGTCCATAGGGTTCTCATGGCTAATACTGAGTTTAGCGAGCGTCTTGTACTGTATAATCGCGGAGATAATGAAGTTTTGACCTGTCCTTTTTCTCAAGAATTAAACACGGAAGCAAAAATTGAAATAAACAGAACGAAATGAAGGCTCGTCCTCCTCTTCCCCCGCTTCTTTTTTCTACGCTTTTCCTTCTTCTGGGTGCGCGCGAACAAAAGACATGAGAACGAAGGTTAAAACACAGCGTGAAATTCTTAGTTATATAGCCGTCCGCAGACTCCTTCTCGCCAAGTTGCTACCTCGAAAGAGCACCGGGACATTGGAGGGTACAGCGGAGCAGAGAAAGTTTGGCGCTCGTATAAGAGCGCCCTGACAATCGTTGCCGTGCAACGTTGCCTAATTTTTCTGGGCCACGGGTGTGTTTGCATCTCGGATCCTCTTGTTTTGCTATGGTCTCTCCGTGGGAGAGTCACTGGGCATCCTAGAGGACTCCGCTCTCTCCAGGCTCAACGAGGAGGAGTAGGAGGAGCGAGCGTCCTTCCCTACAGCGGTCATCCTCGAGCGGCAACTTCTTGTTCCCATTGCGGTGTCTATTAGCAAAAGTTCCTATGATGTCTATTGTCCTTGCTAATAATTGGGGTTACCAAGGAGTTATTCTATATCATCGCATAATGATTTTAGAGCTCAAATTGGGATTCAGTCCAGGTCGCTGTCAATTGGACGCGAAATTGCTGCGCGCGTAGTCATTTATGAGTTTGATAACCATCTGGACTCCGATATGAATTGTATTTGCTTGAATTTTTTTTCTTTCTTCCCTGGGAACATATTCGGAAACAACGGTCCTAAACGTCATAGGAGCACTAGATAGGCATTTCGTAGATGGAGGCACTCCACCCTGATGAATATTTTACTGTGATTATCCGTATGGACCTCCATACCAGGGATTCAAGGGATTTTCCCGGCTTGCGCTCGAACCACTTTTAGTTTCACCCATCGCTATGATGGCAGTTCCAAAGCTATCTCTCCTTCACTCATTTGTCCGATACTCTCCATTGTCTCTAACCCGGCCGTCGGGGACAGAAATGCTATATAATGGAGATAAAACTGTCGGCCGCAATATTTGGCACGTTTGAACTGCGATAATATGTAATTTTATCGATCGCCAGCATCATTATATATATTTCTAGATCTCCTTATTCGAGTTTCCGGTGGCTGGAGAGCGCTTATTCTCAGGAGAAGAGAGAGGCGGAAGGGGAGGAGAGGCCCGTGGGGGCTATGTTCGGGGCATGGAAAGTGGGCCAACTCGCAGGAGGAGGAGGAGGAGGAGGAGGAGGGGATGGCCGACTACAAATCACCCTGCGGCCGCAGAGGGCTGATCACGATTGAGTGGAGCAATTGCAGCGAAGCCTACGGCGTTATGCAGAATGTAAGGA
>JACMIG010000547.1:11334-22580 GCA_014805385.1 Levipalatum texanum
GTTTTGGCTGTTTTCTGAAGCCGCTGTTTTGATTTAGGACTTCGGATATTTTTTGAAAAATGGCCCAAACGACGAGTAACAAGATACGGAAAACCGGAAGTCAATAGCTACAAAACCAATCCCGCAATTCATCATGGGGATTTTCGGGGATCCCCGGGGATCCCCGTAGTGCAGGGGGATTAGCCAGCACTGTAGTAGCTAGATTTTGTTTATTTTTTTAGTTTTATGATTAGACTAATTCAGCGCCCCATATTCGGTTCGGATCCGCCGTGCCCGGTCAAATGTCTTCCCTTGTTAGGCTATTGCCCTAGATCAGTGCCTATTTGATAACATGGAGTGAATGAAGCGGGCCTACCCTCTGACGTACGCATAGACAACTGGGCTAACTCCCGGGTGTGGAATGTCCTCTCGGGCGAAGTATAATACGACTATGGGGTAGACATATCGCTTTCATCGAAAATGGTACAAACACTTTATACTTCGACAACAGAAGGCGAAGATTCCTTGGTACCGACGACGGTTGTTGGGAGAGTGTGACACCTCGCTGGAGAGGCTCGGCCCCCCTCCCAGATCTCGGGTGATCGCCCCTTGTGAGGGTACTTTCGAAGGGGAGGACAGACTGCACCTGGGCCGAGACGGAGGCACATCGAGGTTCCACTGCCATCTCGAGAGGGACATCGACGGCTAGAGACGACCCTCCACCCGGCGACGACTTCTTTCGCGATGAACGAGAACGGCGCTGTCATGGTAGACCGTTAGAGAAATGCTCCATTCTCTTTTAGAAACAAAGCAAGTTGTGGTGATTTTCGTGCAGGGTACCTTTGATCCCTTATCCCTGAACGAGCGCTGAACAAACTCCATGACTCGCGTGGCTGAAAATTGTCATATCTTGTGAGAATGGTTGATGTCCATCCGGCAGGCTTCGCCTAAAAAGCTTTAAAATTGACATACTGAGCATGTTTCTGCTGTTATGAGTGTGCTGGCTGGATGACTCGCTGTCGCTTTCATCTGCCTGCGATCCGAATATCTCAGAGCGTCGCTTCTGGAATGTTGAATGCCATGGTGGGAGTCGGAAGGGGGTGGACATCGCTCATTTTCTCCCCTCCGGATGCGACGATCGTCCGCTGCTCTCCCTTGCAGCACCAGATCTTTGTCAGACACACCACGAGGCCAGAAGTAAGGGATGTGAACGCGAAGAAGATCACCTCAACATGCCGTCTTCGGCAACCTGACCTGTATCTCGATAGAGCTGTGATAAATTCCTTTATACCGTCGATCTACGGAAAAGCATTGCGGGAGATTTTATTTCACCTATGGGTCGACACGCCCTAATTCTGCCACACGTCTACCATTGTTTAGTTACAATCAGCGCACTGACCAGGAAAACGATGAGCCCCACTTCCGACTGATCGAGAGGATGCTCGTCCGTGCTCCCGTTAGAAGAGTCCATTGATGACATCTTTAGATCAGTTATTATCGAAATTCAAATATGCCCTATTTCGCATCCCCATCCGTCTAAATGTGTCTACTGAAAATGTTGGATTCCTGAATTTCCGGCAGTACGTGTTTCCGGAACAGGAAGTTGCTCGTGAAGGATCGATAACGAAACCAGCACCTCTGCCACGATACCTGGTGTGACATAAAATCACAAGGTCCGTCGTCAGAGATAATTGGCATCCACACAGCAGCACTCCGCTACTTCTCCCATACAAGCCTGCGATGTATTGATCAATTACATACATTCACTTCATAAGCCTCTTGGCACGCAAAACAAACCGAAATTTTGAAACAGTTGGTAAGGGGCATAGATGAGTAGAGACACAATGCCGGGGTGTGAAGCAAATCGAGCATTGAGCGATGAGTGGTACAATAGGATCTAACTAGGCGAAGGGAAGGGGGACAAAGGAGGAAGAATCACAGTTGGCTGCTGGCTCTCATGCATGGGCCAGAAGACATGGATGATCAATGAGTCCACTATATTTGAAGGAACCTTTGCGGAATAAACACCCGAGAATGAGGAATGGACTTGAAAACCCACGTAGGACTGGGAGTAGCGGGAGACTATTCCAAGCAATCTGGACAGCTAGAATGGAGAAGGAATTGGTTTCTCGGGGGCCCTAAATGAGCAGAGCCGAGAGTGTTGAGAGATGGCCAAAGATGTGCGCTCGAAGAGGGGAGGGAGGCGAAAGCGGCCTGGCTAGAGATGGTTGGCAATGGGGCAATACGACGAGGAATCACATTTCGCCACCATTTAATATTAGCGGCTTCGATTGTGCGGGCAGGCAACAAGATTAGATAGATTGGATACATTGCATAAATACAATTGTACAGTAGGAGTACATATCTATGTCCATATACTTTGATAATGTTGCATAATTATAATGATACTATATATTTACTACTAAAGAATCCTATGCATTGTCATCCTGAACCATGACAACGAGCGACTGAGAAAGTCCTTCTTCCTTGAAAGAGCCGAGAGCCTTGGGGTTGGAGGAGGTGGAATCGGGATGGGCCCGTACACGCCACTCACGATACCAAGAGGGGTGGAAGGGGAGGGGACGACGGGGGTAGTTGGTGAAGAGAGAGAAGAGATCTGGACACGCAGGGTGCACCACCACGGCATTGAACAGCGACTGTAACACAACCTCTCCTTCAAGCAGCCACACCATTATTGCCCTCATTATTTCGTCATCTTATAATCTGTTTTACGAAACCGTGAATGTGGGGGCAATGGAATTGGAAGAACTAACCTCGACAGACTCTTCGGACGCAAATGTCCTCTCCATCTTGGCTCCCGTGGGGAAGCGAATCTGCACTCGAACAGCCTCGCCCGAGACCGCCGATTCCCCGAATCGCCCGTCCTGAGCAATACATGATAGAAGGAATGCCACCGTACAGGAAATACGCAACTTCTCAATATTTAATGAATACATGTATACGTTCATGGTAAGAACAAAAAGGTACCCCCCTCAGTGGCCACCGTAGTTCGGTCGAGCAGGGCGGTTACCTACCCCCCTCCCCTCCCTTTTTGGATTTATTTATACACTTTCGACGTTTGAGATTCTTTCGAGAGATTCTAATACCTTGAGTTCTTCCCTCTTACTAGCGAGCATCTGCAGGCATATCTGTCTCTCGTGCTCCGCATCCCGCTCCTCCTCCTGCAATTACTCCAACATCACATCAATCCGCACAAAATCGGTGCTAAATGAACCAGGAGCACTCGTTTCTACCATGGCTGTCACATATTTTAGTTATTTATGAAATATTATTAATATTAAAATTTAATGCATGGATATCCATGTTGGTTATTTGTACCACACTCTTGCAATAAGCCAGTGTTGAGGTAAGCTGATAGCTTTAATACCTCTTTCCTCCTCTTGTCTTGCTCGATCTTGACAGCCTCTTCTTTCTTTTTCCTATCTGCAGCAAGGGCTTCTCTGTACTCATTCTCCTGCTGGGCGCGAAGTTGAGCATCGGCTTCCCGTCGGAATCTGCACGCGATCCATTATTAAATTATGACGGAAATTCCGAAATGTTCAAATATCGTGTGAACAGGGGGTCGACGTCTGGGGCACAAATATTTATGGTAGATACCTTGGGTGACCCCAAGCACCGTGGTATGGTAGGTCTCGAACAGGCTTTCGCTTCGAGGCCCAAAATAAAGTTCAACGAATCTTGTTTGGCTCGAATTTAATTTTCACTGCAGTTTTTCCGCCAAAATAAGCATATTAGTGTGCTCGTGGGACAAAGGCGTACATTTCACCCCCGGGACCAACTGGCGAAAAGTTCATTATATGAGTGACATTTTTTTTTATTTTTGCATTTTATTTTTTTACATTTTTTGTTAAAGGACACTATTCCAAAACCAGTCGGACTCGGCACCGCTTCGCGGCGCCGACTCTGACTGGATACACCTCAAACTTGGGTAATTAAACCAAGTGACGTCACTGGTGTAACAAAGTCACACAACGCGATTATTAAGGTAAATGATGATATGTGTTGTACGCTCGGAGGGTCTCGGCAACATTTGTTCATAAAATTAAAATTTTAAACTGGGCTACAAATTACGAAAAATGCCGTTGAGTTGCCAAATGTTGATGCGGAGGGTCGC
The DNA here is from genome assembly GCA_014805385.1 of Levipalatum texanum. Lineage (NCBI taxonomy): Eukaryota > Metazoa > Nematoda > Chromadorea > Rhabditida > Diplogasteridae > Levipalatum > Levipalatum texanum. Next base: position 15,449 of record JACMIG010000547.1, read on the forward strand.
GGGTTCGATCCCCGCCGGGTGCAAACCTTTTGCTATTCTCTTTCTGGTCATACCATACAACTCGGACAACAAATTTGCGCTTATGGCAGCAAGAAAAGCTAAAAGCAACAGGTTTGCATCCGGCGGGGATCGAACCCGCGACCCACAGCATCAACATTTGGCAACTCAACAGCGTTTTTCGTAATTTGTAGCCCGGTTTAAAATTTTAATTTTATGACCAAATGTTGCCGAGACCCTACGAGCGTACAATACGTGTAGGTTTTTTGGATTTTCTGAGGACATAACGAAGTTTTGTTCCAATGTGCTGGTAATAGTAAGATGGCCCAGGGTCCTGGGAGTTCAGAAAACCGCGCGCTTTTTATAGTTATTGCATTCTAGTGAAACTACAAGCGATAGAAAGAAGGAAATCAGGCCCTCGTTTCGGCACCACTTACCGCACATATTTTTGAAAATATTTCTGCAAAAGTGGCATTATATCCCAACATTGTATATGTTTTTGATTACCGCCGACAATTCTCTCTTCAAAAAACCGCCCGCTTTTTTTCCGCAAGGCTATTACCTCGGAGTGGACGGAGTGTGAAAAGGGCAATTTTGCGTCAAAATCCGATTTTCAAAACATGGTCTGAAATGCAGTTCTATTCATATTGGATGCCTAGGAAAGGCATAATAATAATTAGTTTTAAGGTCTATACAGGTGAGTATGCACCTGTATAAGCCTTAAATCGTTTCCCAAACCCCCCGGCGGAAAAAATGTTCAAACCCCCCGCCGAAAACCGGCAGTGGTAGGTACCCTTTTATTCACTGTAACTAATCATCCATAAAATTCCTTTCAATAAATTAACCGCCAATACCTGTCCTCCCGTAGCTTTCGTAGACCTTGCTCCACAATTCCAACTCCGGCAACCAAATTTTCCGATAGCCGAGCTGCCTCGAGTGGTCCTAGTCGCATTACCTGTAAATCGTACAATGTTCTGCAGGTAGCAAAGGACAAACCGATACATATCTTCCTTCCCTCAGAGTCATTAGTACGATAACAGGATATGCCCTGACACGCAGCTGATGGGCCACTGTAAGAAGCCACTCTCAATCATTACCACTCCCAAGTCACCTCTTTTTCCTTCCGCAGTTTGAACGGAAGCTCCCCATACGAATACATCGTGCCTCTGAAATCTTCCAACGCCATTGGAAACGAATAACGCATATTACACGAAGGACTTCTCCAACGAGGTGGGAGGAAAGTGAATCGCGGAGGAAGGCAGAGCAGGGCTGCGAATTCTCGTCGTGCAGGTACACAAGGAGACATCGTAGCGAAGCCTTGGCCCGACGAGCGGCCTGCGTACCCAGTCAACCGCTTCCCATTCCTTCCTCACCTCTGCATACGAATCATCGATGAAGTCTACTCTGCTTTGCACCGAGTTAGCGTAGTGTTCGTTGTAAAGAGCTACGAACCTGAAGAGCTTTCATTACTCACGTGAGTGAAAAAAAATATAGCAAATTAACCTTGCTACGTCTCCTTTGGCATCAACGACTTGGGGAGGGCCAGAGCCTCCGAAGAAGCTGAAGAATCCCTCCATGATATCATAGAGTGTCTGATAGAAGAAGTGGAAGGGAAACGCTGCCACCGCCATTAACCACTCCATCCAGGACAATTGTTGAGGAGCCACTGCGTTTCTAAATTCAATCATTTCGGGATATAAGCAGCCATATCTGTTGCGAGTACTAGAATGAAATAAACCCGTGGCACTTGCACCCCTCCCCACATAAATTACCGTCAATAAACATGGCGTACCTTGTGGTTGGGGCGACCGATGATGAGGAAGAGGAAGACGACGACGACGGTGGCCCATCCACGTTGACATTTCGCCTGCAGTCATCCATGATGCACAGATTTATATTTGCCAACAAATTCCCGTCACTGAAAACTAAACAAACCTCCGCAGCTCATTCTCATTTTCCCAATTTCTTTCATTTTCGAAGCCTTCGTTTGTGTTGTCGAGAACGCCTCCTGTCTAAATTAATTGCTCAGGATTGAATAGAGCGATTGAACTGACTTGGAAGAACAATTGGACAGCTCTTTCGAGGTTGTAGTCACAGTGCGCCAGAAACTGAGCAGCCCGTTCATCGTCCACCGCGCAGACTTCCTAAGGTATATTCATCCGCGGTTTTAATCAAAAACATGTTAAATATAAATTTACTACTTACATCTAATTTTAACCCATACCCTGGTTGAGAAGGGAAAGAAAATAGTTTGAATAATTGTTAGCTCACCCTGAAGCCAGCAATGACCGCGTCTCTGGAGCCTTCCGCCATGCTAACGAGCCAGCCGCCTTCAATACTATAAATAATAAACTAGCGGTGCTCACGGCCGCAACAACCTCCCTTCAAGGTGTTGCTATGATCAATCGATACCGCACTAGTCAATTACGTATAGGTGGAAAAACCATTCCGATTCCCGCATTGCGGCTGTTTCGCACATATTTCAATTGTTTGTCGTCGGACATGATTGTTTAAAAATGACATCATTTAAACTCCATGAAAATGGTATATTTTGCATGAACACGTTAGCACCTACTGTACTTTGTAGTCTTCGCGCTCCCAATGGAATACAGGCCACACCGTAGAAGTCTATCCCACCGGGGCACCAGATCAACCTTCCAGCGCTTTCATGCGTTATCTGATGGGCGAATCGAGCGATCTGCTCATTCTTATCATTTTAACAGATCGATATTTCCTTAGAGCTATCCCACTGCTCGCCATTCTTCCCAATTCGCAGACATGCGCTAGAAAAAATACTCGTTACAAAATACAGGTACGGACTGCATTATCGAATGGCGCCATCTTCGGCAGCGGTCGCGGGGGCGCATACGGCAAAGCTAACGGAGAAGGGAGAGCAGCCGTCTCTCTTCGATGTTCTCGCTCAAGAAAGTCTGACAACCAGCCTTCGCCCAGCAGCAAAGTTCACTCTTAAGGTTTCCCTTCCAAACCAGCAATCGTAACCCATCACTTAAGCTTCTCGCTCGTTTGAATCCGGAGCGATGGGCAAAGTGGTCTCAGCACAGCGATGAGCTCTATTTAGCTTTTGATGCCATACTCCAGAACCACTACCTCAAAAACTACGGTAAAGAATTCAATGGAAACACATTCAATGAAAACTTTAAGGCGCATCTTTCTCCGAGAATTTTTATGGAATGAAAAGAGTCATGATGATTGGCGCGACAGCTCCTTCAGACGGTGCAGCAAAGATCCGCCAACTCCTCCTACTTGTACGGCTACTGCTAACATCTGATTCTAATTGCATATTAAGGTTGTATGGCCATACATCAGAGAGAAATTGGATGCACAGCATTTGATTTTATCCGAAGCGCTACAGTATATGAGACCTAGACAGGTATATATAACCTCTGGGCAGATAAAAAATTTCTGAAAGTGCATTTTTTGACCTATTTTGACTCGCATGGGCACAGTGTCCAAACAGGTCAATGCGCAAAAATAGGGTTTACAAACATATTTTCATATTTCTAACAGTTTTAGGTGTTTCGGAAGCATAAATAATGTACAAAAACACACAAACATATTAAAATGTTTTTGTACATTATTTGGCGAGCATTTGAAATTTGACTTGTTTGAGCACAATGCCCACTTTTGAAATTTTTTATCTGCACCAAGGTTATATTACATTAAACCAACGAATGCGTTATAGGATGAATCGCTAAAGACACGTCTCAGCCGTATCTTTGTCAAACTCTGGCCGTATCTAAAGTCAGCGCTTGGGGCTCTATGTTTCATTATGCAGGTTTGTTACAGAAATTCAGAAATTTTGCTTGGAATAGCGGAAACCTTTTTTTAGATAACATATGCAACTTCCCGAACCACTACTCACTCTCCCACACAGTACCTATCGGGCACGCGACTGGAGAGACTCACACCGCAAGATCTCGCTGCCTTTGCAGATCAGCCACTTCACCACGGAGCCGGGTGACCCTGAAGAAAATCAATTGATCCATAATGTAAACTTTCAGTGCTCTGTCTCGCATTTGGCGCTTCCTGGTTTCTCTTCCAGGAGTATTCTCGCGACTCTTCGGCTATTCACTATTTCTACTACAATTCGTTGACATGTTCTACAATTCGGATCTTGGATCACAATTGACTAAATCCTTCAATACCACACCAAAAGCGCCGCATGGGGTATGAAATTAATTTCTAATAAAAACATCATTTTGTAGATGTTACGAGAAGACGAAGTTCTTACTCTCGAAGCAACGAAGTGCCCAATTTGCCTGGGAAAGCGCGTGAATGACACGGCACTATCAGTGTCGGGTTAGTTTCACAAAGGAACAGGAAATTCTAAATATCGCAGGGTACGTGTTCTGCTTCACGTGCATCGACGGCTACATAAAAAAGGAGGGAAAGTGTCCTGTGACTCAGCTCCCCGCAAGCACATCCTCGCTTGTTCGAATATTTTCAGCGACTTCTTGAGCAATTAGAGGGACAATAGTCTAATTTAGCTTCACAATCAATTTTCCGACGATAAAGATATATTTTCCATCCCTTCGCCATTCAAACAGATATTTTTGTGATCTGTAGACACGCAATCTATGAAGTGTCGATTGCGAACAACTTAAAAAAACACGCATTGGAATATTTACGATCGAGCAAAACAGCTCTAGGGAAGAGTAACAACGTCGACTCCGCGTTACACCTGATTCGAATTAAATGTGGTCTCATAACGATTATCCCTATTAAAATTATAAAATACGCTTTATAGTCAGGTAGTTTCCTGGGTCAGCCATATAACACTGAAATTCAAAATCTCCGGATCCGGAAAAAAAATCACTTACTTTATGCTACGATTAATATTTTGTGTTCCTTTGATGATAGATCTGCAACAGTTTGATTTTTTCAGGAGTTCAAACATGGATCTCAAGAACGCAAGCATGCTGAGCGCTCCATTGAAAGCAGAGAATGTGGCACGGATGCTCAGCGTTTGTTACTTTTATTATATGTAATGATGTTTCTAATCAAATATCAGCCGTGGGTAATGTACACATTATAATGACATCGAAATAACTGTTACATCTCGAAACGCTTATTTTTAGACCCCAGATGCTCTGATAAATCGCTACTGGCAAGAAGTTCGCCACACGGCTCCCATCACTGGACTTCCCTATGAAAACCCGGACAAGGGGAATTGGTGATGAAAATCTGCGTTTTAAAAACTTTCCACTGTTGAAGGAAAACGTGCAGTATAGATCATATCAAGACCAGTGCCGTTGCCGTGTGCTTGTGCCTCTACCTGGGCGTGGATCCTCCCGACCGTAAGCCGAAGCCTAATGATTGCTCTAAAATTGAGGTAATCAACTCTATACGATAGTTTAAAGCACCCGATATTGAGGCGTGGATTGATCCCACGGGAATGACATCAACTAAGGCCATGGACAAAATTGCAAAGAACATCCAGAAGCAGTATGATTCTTGGCAGCCACGAACGAAGACGAGCAAGTCAAATCCTTTCTCTTTCATGCATTCATTATATTATGCAGCTTGAAGTTTAGGTACAAAGCTGTGTGCGACCCAACCATCAGAGACGTTAGTCAACTCTGCAAGGGACTACGGCAATCTTCTAAAGTTCGTTCAATCGTATTCATGATTCACGCGAAATGTAGGATTCGCGAGTACTGTTCCACTACAATGGACACGGCGTCCCGCGACCCACGTCTAACGGTGAAATATGGGTATTCAACGACGCGCACACTCAGGTTGCATTTTTCGTTTCTACCATCCAGTCGTTTCTCAGTATATTCCCCTATCCGTTTTGGATCTACAAGGATTCTTGGGTACGCCGGCTGCATATATTTGGGACTGCGATTCGGCCGCGACGATTGTCAAGGCATTTGACAGCTACGCCGGAGACCAAGAGAAGTTTGTCGCCTCTCGTTGAAAATAATGAAGATTGTTGAGCAACTGGATCGTTGATGTCGCCGAGTATCAGGAAATGGGAGAAGCGCTGCCGCCCCTGACCTCTGGAATGGAATTCCACGAACAAGCGAAGGCCCTTAATTTCCCACGCAAGAAGCCAACGTTCAAGGTTGGCCTATATCATATAGGCTATGTGTGGGAGGATTGGCGAGTTGATGCTTGGGCTGCTTTAGGCAGATTGCATTCATCTAGCTGCGTGTCGTGCTAACGAGTCCCTTCCCATTGACCCTGAGATGCCTGCTGATCTCTTCACTGCCTCCCTCACCACTCCCATTCACACCAGCATCCTGTGGTACTCTGCACTCGTTTTGCACCCTCCACCCCTCATTTCTACTCCTTGACGTGGTGCCATCACTTCTTTCCCACCACTCCTGCTATACCGTTTGGCATTATTAGCACATAATTCATCTTCTCAGGCACCGTGTGAAATCTGGACGCGCTGGGAACATGAAGGAGATTATCAACGAAATTCCCGGTCATCTCAACGATCGAAGAACGATTCTCGGTGAGCTGAATTGGATCTTCACGACGATCACGGACACGATCGCGTGGAACACTCTCGAACGAGTTGTATTCGACAAGTTATTCCGACAGGTTCCGTTGCATTCAATATTTTATATCTATAAATGTGTGTGGCTTGTGACGACCCTCGTATTTAGGATACGTTGCTGGCGTCATTATTTCGCGCATTTCTATTTGCCGAACGGATTATGGCCAAATACGGGAATAACGTAGTTTCGAGTCCTGCCATTCCGTCCTCTGGTATGTCCTCTTTTCTCTACATTGGAGTGGCGTCCAGCTGAGCACCCTCTTTGGGCTTCATGGGACCGGACGTTGGACCTGGCTGTCGACAATCTGAATGCCCTGCGGACGGGCGAGTCCATGCTCGTCTTCTCCCTCAACAGGGAAGCCTTCTGCAGGAGTCACGTGTCCCATCTCAATCGTATTCCCCTTGTCCCCTCCTCATTCCATTCTCCCTTTAGCCCTCCTTGACCTCTCGTCACAGTTCAAAGGCGAAGACGGCGGATCGCAATACAGTTCCTTCTTCGTGGAGCAGCTGACGGCATTCGAGGTGGGGGGGGGGGGGGGGGGGGGGGGGGGGGGGGGGGGGGGGGGGGGGGGGGGGGGGGGGGGGGGGGGGGGGGGGGGGGGGGGC
>JACMIG010000548.1:7971-19141 GCA_014805385.1 Levipalatum texanum
ACCCCCCCCCCCCCCCGCTCGCGCCCCCCCCCCCCCCCCCCCCGCCCCCCTCTCCCGCCTCCCCCCGGGCCCGTGGGGGGCCGCCCAATTCCCGCCACTGTTCGCCGCAATGTGCCCTCTCCCCATCTCCTCTCCCCCACAAAGGACAATGGTTTTTTCATGGAAATATTTAAGAATTTACAGTATTCTGAACCGTTCTAGTGTTGATCTTCAGTCTGGTCTATATCAAAAATTGGTTACTTTACGACAGATTCGTTATGGGCCATCAGACATTGTAGTAGGAATTGTTGCTCCTGGACGAGGAGCTCATAAGCTCATAGGTTTGTGGGAATGGTTAGGTTGAATTGAAGTGGCCACTCGATCACTTAGTACAGTTCCTCTCTACGTCCATCCGGCCTGGGCGCTTCCGCTCCTCGCATCCAGTCTCTCCTCTCATGCGCGGCAATTGCGTAATAATGTGCCCGCGCAGCACCGGCCTCAAGTGCGCAAAAAGTGCTTCATGGGCCGGTGTGTCCGGGGGGGAGGGAACAGGGAGGAGGCAGAGAGAGGAGGCATACGGCTAGAGATGCCACCTGGATCTCCCCCCCCCCTCTTCCGTTCGCTTAGGCGCCCTCCGTTGAAGGTCACTTATTACCCAATTTCAGCTTTCACTTCGGCTTCCAGAACTCTTTGGCATCTGGTGGATCTTCTCCTCTCTCTCTTTCAGTCTGCGATGCACCTTCTCATCGTGCTCGCGGCTGCTCTTCCTCTCGCACGATCGGTACCGTTACCGTACTCAGGAGTTCCGTTCGAGACCCAATCCTTCAGTGTCTCTCCAACGGAATCTGCGGAGGCTGCGCCCCAGCGCCCGCGGCCACGTGCCAGCCGGCCTCCTGCCAACCCGGCTATTCGTGTGGAACCTACGGATGTGCTCGCAATCGCGCCCGTTCTGCGCTCACTAAGAAAGTTGTGCGTCAGCTTGTGTTGACTCATACAGATTTCTCTTATTTCCCAGGACGGTCTCTTTCTGGAGAAGGAGAACGACGTTCGGCTGGCGCAGCCCAAGGCTCCAGCAGCCGTTCGCAATGTCTTCGGGATGGCCCGCAAGTACGGGGACAAGGTTGTCGTCGTGGATCACAACGAGCGACCACCCGTCGACAACGTCACCCTCCTGAGGATTACGGTAAGCTTGAGGGAGGAAGTAGATAATTCAAGGATTCTCAGAACCCGAACTATCTCTTCCGTCGTTGTTGCGAGGAGCGAGGCCTCCCGGATGCGTGCCTCCTCAAGTGCCATTTCAACACGTACTCCAAGGATGCTGTAGGGGCCTCTGATTCGGTCGATCAAAGAATCCCCCATTTGTAGCTCCAGAGCATGCTTCTGAAGACGGACGCGTGTCCGATTGAGGCCGCATCGGATATGCAGTTCTGTGCTGCCCAGGGCATGGACCATCGTCCGTGCTGCGCTCGCAATGGAGTGGGAACGACCCTCGCCGGGCAGAAGTGCCTCCTCTTCTGCGATCAGACACCCGACAGGTGATCTTTGATCTTTTGGGAAGACTACACATTGGAGCAGGATAACGAAGCTGGACTACTCGTACGTCCCCTGCTACGATCGATTCGAGAGTATGAAGCGATGCTTCTACGATGAGATCAAGCGAAAGGCCGAGGAGCAGTTCGGAACTCCGAAGTAACGTAGTCAAATATTCAAAAACTTCAAAATCACCCCTCATGCTCTTTCACAAATAGAGGATCTCCGTTCACTTGCTACTTTGCTGTGATTTAGTGCATCGACTCCGCATTTACGAGCCAATAATTTTATTTTCACTATGTTAAACTCTAATGTACACAATGCACAAATCGCATGCCCTGAATGCAGAGGCGAAATAAATTTCGGGAAATGTTGCTAAAAACGATTCCATGCTCGACCGGTACGAAAAATCGGGACAAGTAAAGAAGGCCATGACAAATGATGGAATGCTTTGAGTAGACTATTTCTAGCGCGTCATTCGGATTAACGGGGGGAACCTTGTTGACTATACTGTAGTGGCCGGCTACCTGGGTTGTCGGACGTCGATTCGCTGTTCGCCGTTGCGTCGAAGGGCATAAAGGGCAAAGACAAAAGTGATGAGGCTGAGGAAGAAGATGGAGACGTAGTCGAAGAAGCGCGGAAACGCCAACACGAACGACCACGCTATCACGATCTGTAAATAGAATCTATAAATCCGGAAATTATTTTCGGATCGTAAAGAGCACCATATCGAAATAGCAAAAAAAATCTGTTTTTAGATAGCGAAAATCTTGCAAATCGATATCCAATCAATTTCCCGATCCTGTCCAACCTGTGTACAGAGGATAAGAGGGAAGAGGAAGGAGAGCGTCGGAGTTCGCTGGAGGGGAGCATCCGCAGTGGGCAGCACTCCAATATGCTCTGCCATTCTGCAATTAGACCAAATCAGTTTGCGATTACCTTTTAGAAGAAGGCATACCGTAATCAACTGACCTGAACATGACTCGATCGATGAATCCTGCAGGCTCTCCTCGCTCTCGCTGATCGTCCATCCGACGGACAAGCGCTTCTCGCATGAACCTTTAAAAGAAGGATATTTCTCCATGAGATCAGTTTCTGATTCAGCAAAGAAAGTCCGAGAATACTGTATGTATACCTGGCGACTCCGAGCCATGTTCCGGCGAGGTGCTCAACGAGTGACATGGTTACCACGAAGGCGCGCACCATGATCTGCAAAGCATAGATTTCTAATTGGAATAATATTCCGGGCGCCAAAAAGCAGCATATAAATCTAGAACTGGGTAGTTTTCGGAACGGTTTGAGCGAGAGAATTTGCAGCGGAGATTCTAATACTATCGTAGGAAATACTTCCCACTTGATTTTCGTACTGTTCTTTCTTACCTCTCGAATGACTCCGACGCTCTCTTGAACCTGCGTATCCAACGGATCCTCGCGCTGGAATACATAATTTCTATTTACCTAACGAGTGACATACAATAGTGTATCCATTGAATCCTTCCTGATTACTGGAGCTGAGTCGCCTGAATCATGGTGATGATATGAGTTATTTTCGCAGATTATCTCTATTATTATTTTTGTAACTTACATGGCTAGTGCGTTTTCCCTTCGACGCAGTATACCACGAGCAGGAGGCGTGGATACTTCCGGAGCAGGATTTCTAAAAAATGGAATTTTTTATAATATAAATAAGCAAACAACTAGAAACATAATATATCCCGACACTTACCTGACAGGCGAAGGTGCTCGATCGCCGAGGAGGACGTGAACTACGCACTCGTCGTGCCATCCGCTCTCTTCCAGAGTACGATCGTCGTTTCTATAAAAAAAGGAAGTCCCTTAATTGTCCGCATTTATAAAATAATCGATTGATTTATCAAGGTCGTACCTGAGCAACGCCCCTCGGAAAATGAGTCGAACGCTGTGGCGAGTCAGAATCTCCGTCAGATGCTGGTCCTTGAACTCGGCGATCTAGAGAGCGGTATATAGTATGTACTTGAACCCTACGAGACTACCGTAATCCTGTCGTCCGCGACGACATCCATCTGCGTGTCGTCGAGAAATTTGAGACGTATGCGGATCTGCTTCCCACTCGGCAAGGGTGGGGCAGGTAATCCAGCGTCGAGGGCGGCTGAAGAGCATATTTCGAACTGGTCATGTCATTGTTATCAATTCTAATTGAATGATGCACGCTATAAGATGGCGATAAATAAAGAGTAACGAACCCTCCATTGCCTGCAGTATCTCACGTACTTCGCGGTCCGGCGTACTGGTCAGCGACGTCTACAATCAGTACCTATATATTTCGAAATACATTTTTGGGGATGAAATACATGATTTTAGAAATACCAAATGATCATTAAAACTTACCCTCGATGAATCGGACGCGGAGGCAGAATGAGCTTGAAGAGGCGGGCCGTTATCCCCTTCTCCTCCATCTTCATCTTCGTCTGAATCATCATTGTCGACGTCGTCATCACTACTCGTAGCAGGGCTCAATTCGTGATGGGGCGTTCCCGGCCTGTTCGCGATCTCCGCGTCCCGGTCGCGTTCACTGCAAATATAAAAATATTACCAATAATTGAGCAGGAGCAATTATCGTGGAAATTATACATTCTCGATTCGTGTAACAAAAATATACCATACCGATACTCGGTGAGGTTGATGGTCTGCCCGTTCTCGAGCGTTATTTGATCCCTGCCGTTGGAGATGGCGATGGCGAGGGCGGCTGCGAGTCCGCTGTTCACCCACGAAGGATCGTAGTCCCCGCCCACTTCCATTAGCCACGCACGCACGGATGACAACTCACTGGAATTAGGGATTCTTTATATAAATTAGCAGAATCAATAAAAATTAGCATATCGCAAACGCGAACTCATCGGGCATTCGCATGCGAAGGAGCTCCGATTCAACGATCGTCGATGGCGACTGAATCACGACGGAGAGATCGTCCACCTGTAACAGAATATGAGAACATTCTAGAACACCGCATTACCCTTGGCAGGACGCGTCCTTCGGCCATGCGCTGGACGAGATCAGTACCCGCTATCCGCCGCTCCTCGTACCCGAGATGCATCACCTGGAAATACATTAATCTATTCGTTTAAATTAAATAGCACGGGCTTGAAAGGGCGAAATCCTTTAACTCACGTGAATGGCGCGCCGTCGGTGTTGTTCTTCACCGTGAACAGCAGCAGGGGGCGGATCTTCGCTCGTCGTCTCCACCATGTAGATGTCGTAGTCGAGGGGCGAGCGGCAGGCACTCTTCCAAGCCACCAGAGCAAACGTCACGATCGCTCCCAGCAGCACCGTCGCAAGCACCTTCAACCGCCCGATGCCTTTTCATGGAGCCCAAATGAACTGACCACTTCACTACCGATTCCCTCGATTTCCAGCATCTTTGCTGCTGAGGCCGTCGCCAACGACGAGAGTAACAGCAACAGCTTCACGGTCCTTCATAATTCAACGATTAGTTGCGAGGTGATGATCAAAAATCGATGATTTTGTTTCATGACAAAGAATCGACCTAATTGAACTTGAGTACTGTAGAGTTCTCACATTATTTGCCGTCTGCGTCTCCGTTATCATAGCTCTTTTTTGCTCTATTTGTTCGATCGAGCTCGACGGGGTTTTTTTCTAAATTATTTGAAGCACAGGGCAACTTTTACAACTGCGGTTACTGCGCTGCATCTCGGAGATGTTTTTCTTTCTAATTTCTCGAAATCCTGATTTAGGTAAGAGCGTATGCTGCTCATTTCGTGACCGCAAACCGTTCGCTCATGACTGGGCCACATGTGAATTTTATCATTATTACTTCTAAGAATGAAACTACTACATATGCATTAGCTCATAGTTGTGAATACGCGTGAAGGCTGAAAATCGATAGAATGAAAGAGCACTCACCTTTATATAACGGTTATCTCTTCCGTCCACGGAGTTGGTTCATCCGGGGCTTGATCAAGTCGCGGAGTCGCTCTCCCCCTTCGCAATCAGCTGGCCGAAGTGTCAATCGTGTCTCCCGCAACGCTTCTTGAGCGCGTTGCGGCTGCTATTACGCCGGGTCAACCTATTTATTTGACAGGACTCATTCATGCAGACACTCGCAAGTGGCGATGTTGCCGAACGCTTCTTATTTTTGATCGATGTTCTTCGGGAAGCACACGATGTTTATTTACTCCTTTATCGTTGAGCAATATAAGCTCTAGCACGAAAATATTGCATGAAACGTGGGCGATATTTGGCAGATACTTGAATTCATGAAATGAGACCGCGCATGTCAGCTGTTTATGTCAAACATAAGAAACAAATGAGCCAATTTCGCGTTCAACAACTAACTTCTGTAGATGAGCAAAAAACTGAGGACCAGGAGGCAGTTATTACCTATGTAAACAAGACTTGCAATTAATTTGATCGGTAAAATGCTTAAAAATTCTTATAAATCGGGAAAAGTTTTCTCATTGAGGAAAATAATGTAAAGCACCACGCCTACAGTCAAAGAATGCAGTTGTCAAGATGTCATCCTTGAAATGGAAGACATTGAAAGCAAAATCAGCGTCATAGCACTCAAAATGAAGTATCTGTAATGGCAATAAAAATTGAAATACAATGAACGATGATAAAGAAATTGAGCCTGACCAAATAGGCATCAATCCAAGATGGCAGATAAGGAAGCGGGGAAAAAGAGTATCCTATGTGAGGCAATGATGAAGCGCGTTTTGATTGGGTACATGCTCGAAAATCATCGGTATGAACTGAGAAACACAGATATTTTCTGTTCTTTAAATTCTTAGCTGCATAACGAGGACATGTTATTGAACCTTTCCTGCATAGGAAGGATTCTGGAAAGTAGTCGTCGCCTGTTTGTAGATGGGGTTTTCGTTCTGCAATAGTAAGCGGTGATTTCATTGCGGTTGTGATGGCTCTCAAGAAAGAGGACGACTTACGTTCTCCCACTTGGCCAAGAGACTCTCGTTCTTGAAAGTAGCAAGTTCGGCTCGATCGTTCAAAACTGTGAGTAGCTTCCAGATCTGAATACCATTTCATTAGTCCTCATAGTTTGATTTCGTTCCATACCAGGAGGAGCAGGATTCCCAGAATGACAATTCCTGCGATGACTCCGAGGACGATGGCGAGTACGGGGACAGGAGGGGGGCAGTCTAAATGCAATTCTGTATAGTGCCGTCGATCTTCTGACTGACCTTTCTCATTTCTGGCCCAAACAGTGGGCGATCCGCGAGAGTCCACATAGTACTGGAAGTAGAAGGTGCAGTCGTCAGCGGGGTCGACGAACTGGCAGGAGATGGTATCATTGTGCCCTGGCGAGTAGAAGATGATCGTTGATGTGTTTTTATTTAGTCTCACCAGGAAGTTCATTGACGCCAATGACGTCCAAGCATTCATCACACTTGGTCTCGTTGTACGGGCCCGTCTTCCACATCTTGCACATGACACACGGCTTGTACTCGATACACTTCGTGGGGCACGTCTGCAATTCACATGGATAAAAGAACTATAATCCTATAATGTAACGAACCTCATTGAAAATAATGCTCAAATCGAAAAGGATTCGAAGCGCGATAGCCATGTTGACCGTGCGGACCAAATGCTCACTCTCTCTTTGCGTTCCTTCCCAAGAAGAGACCGAGCACATTGGGCCGTTTACGATGTTAATGTGAATTTGATGCCGCCAAGAGACAACGGGCGCGGATGGAAAATGAATGGGTCCCCATAAAACAAGCGGCGAACAAATGACGCGCGTATCTATATTTTTGGATATTAAAATTCATACGGGGCAGATTTCGCAGTGGGGGCCGGAGTACTGTCGTCCATCGGTGTTGTTCGTGAAGCATCGGCATCGGCCGCAGATGCACTCGCCCTGGTCGTTGCAGATCTTTCCGTTGGATCCGCGGCACGCATCGTTGCTGATGGGGCACTCGCAAGCGCGTCCTGAATTCGCGATTATTTCTCGTGGCATTCTGGGGGTTGTCTTACCAGTCCATCCCGGCGCGCACGCGCACTTTCCACAGTTGCAGGTTCCGTGGTTAGCACACACTTGCTTGTTGTGTCGCGGGCAGTTGAAGTTGTCGCACTCACAGAACTCGCCCGAGATCAGCTCGCCTTCTTGCTGGAAGGAATTCACAGCTCGTTTTGATTACTCGTCGTTCTCACGGAGCGCTGGAAACACTCGCAGCGTCCGCAGTTGCAGATTCCCTTGCCCTCGCAAACCTCCGACTCGTTGGTCCTAGAGAAGGCAAACGACGTTTAGATTGTCAATGGAGTGGTACGGTACCTCTTGCATTTCTCGTTGAGAGCCGCAGTGCTCATTCCGGGTCGGTCACACTCGCAGTTCTTGCCGACGTTTCCTCCCTGAAAAGTTATGTTCGAAGAACTTCTCTCATGGTGTGAGTACCTTGCACATGCACACGCCGCATACGAGGTCTCCAACACCATTGCAGGATGCTGCATTCTTCACGATCCGATCCTCGCTCTGGCACTCGCAATCGCACAGCACGTGGACGTCGAGGAGGAGAGCATCCTCGAGGCCTGAAAAGGAATTTTTAAAACTCATAAAAATGGTTTCTTACCAGATGGCCCGATGCGGATGGCGAAGTCGCGCTTGTCCACGCAGTGAGTGGCCTCGAGAGTGACCTCGAAGGTGACCTCATCTCCGACCTTGATGCCCTCGCACACGTTCGTGTCCTGGAGCTCACCCGACGGACTGTAACGATTCGCTGGATGTTTGCTGAAAATTCCTGCCACTCACTCCAGGCACTTGCTCCTGTACGTCAGCTTGAGTCCATCGGAGGCATTGGCGTTGTCGACCATGATGATCTGCAATGCATTGTTGTGCTTGGAAGATCGCTGTCTGCTGGCTGACCTTCTCGGCGATCCTGAGGTACTCCTGAGCGATGAGCTCGACGATGTTAGCGGAGTCGTTGGCGAGCACTCCGACAGACGAGGAGATATCGGGAAGGGCCGACGAGAGCTACGAGGCGGTTGGATTATTGTCTGGATGTGTGGGTTTACCTGCCGATACAGATCGTTGTGCTCCTGGGTGACGGCGAAAATGACGTTGGCCTTCAAAATGATTCATGATTATGCTTTCAATGTTCTTCTCGCTCATAGCATAACTCGTGTGATTGTTTCCCACCTTCCTGTCCTTGATGACACGATGGAGCTGCGAGATGGAGGGGTAGTCCTGCTTGGTCGTCTCCGTGTAGAGGCCATCTTTGTCCAGATGGCACTGTCCATCATTGGGCTCAATGAGACCCGCCAGCTGCAAAGATATGAAATCGTTGCTATGAAATCGCTCGGTGCTAACCCTTCCGTCTCCGGCGAAGTGGAATCCAGCGTCAGTCGAGAAGACGATCATCTTACGCGCTCGCTCGCGCCATCCGGTTTGCTACAAGGCAATCGTTGCAATATTTTTTTACTTTAGTTCTTAGTTACGACTATTGGCATAAATACATATCTTTTATTGCTGTAAATCTTACATTGCACATGAGTGCCTGGACGACGGCGTCGAATCCACCCTCGGGGGCGTCGAGGTTTCCAGAGATCTCGGCCTTGGCCACCTCGGACTTGAACTTGGCGGCGTTCTTCGTCAGCGTCATCTGATGCTTGAATCCGTAGGGTGCCGGACAGTGCATGTTGTAGCACGGGGAGAGCTGCTTCTCCGTTCGCGGGTCGATGAAAGGCATGATCTTCTTGTCGATGAAAGATCCGAAGCCGATACGGAAGTTCTTCGTGATCTGCTGCATCCTCTCGGCTGCAATCATGAATTGGCATTGATTACGGCTTCTCGATTACCGAGCAGGTCTCCGAGCGTCGACAGCTTGTTCCTATCGTCAAGCATGGAAAGCGAGAGGTCCATGAGGTAGTAGAGATCTACAGGGTAGTCCACGGCTTGCTTGTAGGTCACGTTGAAGCGGTAGCGCGACGCTGAAAGGTTGCTCTATCTCTCGATTCCTCTCCTTTTCTCACTCGGCCTGATCTCGATGTGCATCTGCTGCGGCTTCAGCTGCACGGCCTCCTTCTCGTTGATGTGGTGCGTGTGGTCGGACAGCGGTCGGTCCCAGTCCTGCCAATTCATTCTTCTTTTCTCGGTGTTTGTACTCTGACTAACCTCTTGAACCGTCATGTACGTCTCGGGATTCTCGATGCTGCCTTCGGGGCAGCCATTATTTATGAGCTCCTCCGGATGGTCGCATCGTGCGAATGCCTTGGACTGGTCGAATTTCTGCAAAGGGCGTCGTCCATGATCAGGAGTGCGGAATATTCTTCTGATCACGTCCGCCATCCTTTGAGATAAGCATAGTTACAAGATCGAACTTCGTTTATCTCGACCGACGACGGCCGTCTACTTGTCTTCCGATAATAAACTGACCGGGTCGTTGCACCACGCGCATGACTCGTGGAACTGAATACAGGCTGAGCAGGTGTAGTTGTCGCGCGAGAGCGATTTGCACGCAAAGTCCTTCTTGCCCTCGAGCTTCTCGCCCGTTGCTAAACTTCGTTGGAACGTGAGGTCGGTTGTTTGACTGACCAGGTCCTGCCTGATGCCTCTGGCCAACATCGGCCGTCCTCACGGCCACGACGGCCGCGACGAGCAGGCACAGCGCCCGCGCCTCCCACCTCATTGCCCTGAATGGATTGATGATTCACCGAGTAATTATCGAGAGTAACAGCGGTAAGAACAGATAATGGCATCGTTCCTATGAGTAATGGCGTCGGCGAATCGATAGAGCGATCGGATGGCATCGTGGAAGGAGAGAAGGGAAGGGGGTGAAGGAAAGCAGCAACACTACGACGCCTTCATTGTAAAGCTGTTCGCGTGCTCTCTCGCCCCACAGCGAGACTCATAAAGATCGTTGGCGAGATGCAACTCCCTAAGGACATCCATGGGCCACACGACCAGACGAGGAATACTCGAGTAGTTATTTCCGACTCCGCTTTGGTTTCAAAACTAACGGCGCTTCCGAAAGATCATTCCGGATGGAGAGACGGGAGAAGAGGAGAGAGAGGGAGGACTCGGATCACTGCTGTGGGGGCGGCCGAGGGGGAGAGAGGGAGACAGGACGTGCAGCTATTCCCCTCCCCCTCGAGGAGATAGCCGAGGGATGAGAAGATCTGGCCCCTCGGCAGGCGGGTAGGATCAGTGTACGAATGGCAGACTGGAGAGAGGAGGGAGGGGGCATTTCGAAAGAGGGCTTGAGAAACGGGATCACGGGCTTGTTTTGATGCTGGAAATCGAGGGCATCTCCATCCAATATTATCAGTTAAATTAGCTTCTTCTTCTCAAGCTAAATCTAATCCCACGTTCAAATAAAATAAACTAATTAAATCATTTCAAGGTGGCTACTGTTCGAAATGAGAGCGCAAAAAACAGAATCCATAAATGAGGGCGATAGTGTCAAACATGGCGGTGGGTGTCTATCGCTTGCTCTGAGTCAGCAGCTGATTCCCAATGGATCTATAAGGAATCGATCGCGTGTCAGAGGACCAGAGAGACGCACTGTAGTCAGCTCTCACCCCCTAAAAGACAAATGGCCTCCGGTAGGCAGGGGGGGGGGGGGGGGGTAGGATTATGAAGGGGGCTAAAACGCAGGCCCGCTAACAGATTGGGGGTGTGCCGAGGGGGGTTATAGCCCAAGAAATATTGTAC
>JACMIG010000548.1:19151-29997 GCA_014805385.1 Levipalatum texanum
GGGGGGGGGGTGACTAGGTAGAAGAGGGGTAAAAGCAGGGCCCCGGAAACGAATGGCGTGTTCGCAGAGGGGGTTAGTCACCACTGAATCATTGACACGCGCAAAACAGGGCTATTCCTAAATTTATAAGCGCCGCTCGTGATAAGGACGCTCGCGAGGAAGGAAAATGTCAATTAGAACTAGCGCCTAAAATGGTTCCAGAATGGATGTCGATTGAGGAGGGGACAAAGGGCCCCTCCGGCTGCAGCTGACCATTGGTCATCTCTCGCCCTGCAGCAGAGCCATCAAGGGGATCGATAGGGGCTGCCCCCCGAGAGGCTCCGGCTGCCCCGGCCCCCCTCCTAGTGTATGCTGTGCGAGATAGCAGAGGGATGGGAGAGGGGAGAGACGGCGAGAGACGAGGGTCACTCTCTGCATTGTTAAGCACCGACCGCGCGCCACGGGCTGGTAGAAGGGGTACTTGTCGGATGGGAAGAAGCTGGGAGGCCAGAGAGGTCAGGCGAGAGCCGATGCTAGATGGGAAGTTAAGGGTTCCCATCGATGCTCGAGTGGATCCTGAGTGAAATCGCCATGTTTTTTTTTGCATTGACGACGTCCCATAAATCCAAGAACTGATCGTCGAATGTGACACTTTTTTAGCTTTTGTATGCACGTGATTCGCGTGAAAGACGATTCATAAGTTAAATAAATATTTTATCATCTTTAAGTAACGACGATTATTTGTTGACACAACTGAAATATGGTTTGAAAAATCAACAAAACAGATGAATAGAACTAAAAACAATCTGAATTTGAACGTAAATTGATACAATGTTTCGATTAGATGCGCCATGACTACTCCGAGTCGTACACTCACAACTTGTCCATGTATCCAGGTCCACGCTGCAGGTTGCGCTTGTTTGATTTCAACCGCTTCTCCATCGAGCAGTCGTCTGCAATGAAAAAAATTATTGACCTCAGAAATAGAATTATTGTCGCGCACCAAATCGCGGTATATTTCCACTTTACCGAGGGAATGAGCCGCATTATGGTGGAGTGATAAAGGCAAGTAAAAGGATCCTCCCTTCCACCAAATTTGCGAAACGATTCGCTTACCGGCAACGGATCCGAGGAGTGGTCGGATGAAGTTGGCTGGCTTTCCATCGGCTTCTGCCTCCTCGTCTGCCAATGCAGCCGCTTCCTTCCGAAGGTGTGTCGATCGGGACTCGTCCCGCCACTTCGCGTTGTCCTGAAATGGTAATGAGTTACCAGTGAATGGAATGAATGAACATTTCAAAAGCAACGAAATCCTTTATACAACCAAAATATACCAAAACGCAGATTTGTATTATTTCGGCGTCTCTTTTTATGATATCTCTTTCCGACACTAATCCGAAAGATTTGTATTGCTGTGACAATACTATTTGAATCGCATGCCTGCATCTCCCTTAGCCGATCGGCCTTCTCTTCGGTCGTTAGTGGCTGCTTTCTCTCCTTCTTCTCGTGCACCGGATTGGCGAGCACGAGGCGCTTCCTCTCGAACGGATTATCTACCGGCGTCTGTAACAACACATTTAATATTTTCCCTACATTTGAAATGTCCCCGTCCCGTACCGTTGTCGACCGGACATGTGCTTGCACATGCCCCAGTCATCGACGATACGCGCCCTATCCCTCTACGGGACGGGGCCGCGGGTATTTCAAACGAAACGCTTGGCCTCGTAACATCGGGTGCATAAAATGGACTCACATCATCCTCCGCCTTCTTCTTTGCACCGACCAGACCGTAACCGGAGAATTTGGCCTGGAAGTAATATTGGCCTTTTGAACAAATAAAAAGTGTACCTTGGCAGCCTTCTCGGCCTTGTCAAACTTGTCCTCGGATTCGTCTTCTTCGTCTTCACTGCCTGACGAGCCTGGCTGAAATTTAAAAGAAATATATTACAGAATCTAGCCATTTATAATTTTTTTAAATAGTACCCTGAGATGGGCGGGAATGTGAGAGTCGAAGGATCGCGCATTCTTCTCCTGATCCTTGTCTTCCTTCTTCTCCGGAGTTTTCTTGGCCTTTTCGTCATCCGAGGAGTCGTGTCGCTTTCGCTTGCCGTGTTTTCTCTCTACCGATGGGCTGCGCGAAATCTTCTGAATAAATGTGATACCAGATGACACCATGATAGATGTGCAACGTACCTTTCGTTTCTTCACCTTGCTCTTCTCCTCGGCGGAACTCTCTTCATCGGAATCTCTGCTTTTCTTTTTCTTTTCCTTCTTCTTCGCCTTCTTTGCCTCCTTCTTTGCTTTCTTTCTTTCCTGAAGAAACGTGTATGTTTTCATTTCTAATCCTCAACACACATTTTTATCCATCATCTCCTTGAGCATCTTCTGGAACTTGAGCCTGGTGACTGGATTTTCGAGCAGTTCACGGCGACGTGATTCCTCTTTTACCTAAATTGAATGAATAACATTACGACACGAATGTATTTTTAATATTCATTGCCACCAGCTTACCTTAACGGCCACTAGGGGGTCTTCAGATCGCATGACTTGGAGGGGGATGCTGCTGATTTTCGCACTGGGGAGGGCGGATGATCCACTTCCGATGAGACGATTCCGAGTCACCGCATCTACGTGATCTCCAAGAAATAACATTTAATTGCAAATCGATCTGTTTGTAATCAGATGGCACACTTTACAATCACACTTGTGTTGAAATTTTCGGACAAAAATTAGATTAAAATCATTTGTGTTAGAAAAAAATGTTACCTTCTTTCTGGGCGATAACGGCATCCGAGTATTTTTCAAAGTTCTTGTCAACCTTCAATGTATTGGTGAGATTTTCAGAAAGGTTGAAGCGAGATCAATGAAAGAGCTCTTTAAAGAGGACATACCGTCTTTCCCAGTAGGTAGTCTTCTCGGTTGACCGATGACTTCGCTCCGTCGTACATCCATCCGAGATCGGGTTTTTGAGCCATTTCGTAGCTGAAATTCACAAAAATGACCATAGAACGCGATGGCGTCAATACGAAAGTGATCAAATCGCCTCGTATTCGAATAACTATTTACGACAGATAAATACGCCAATGCTGTGGTTAAGAGCTCCGTAACTTCAGTGCTCTGAAACCGCTGAGAGATCAGTGAAGCAATAATATCTAACCAAAACCATCAAAAGTGTTAATGAATTCAATCTTCTATGCGATGATCGCATTGCGATCGCGATGGGAACGATTAAATCAGTCCGAGAGAATACATAAAGACATCTTTCGATGAACGAATACTGCGATTAGCCTTAAAGCAGCTCTTTAAATGTTTTGGCGCGAAACCTTCCCGCGAATGTGGCTTGTGACGTCACTGATCTCGAGCTGACGGCGCATCCGCCATAAGAACATGTCAAGGCTGTTCGGTCTCTTGCTTCTAGCCATGGAGTTGCGTGTATTTACCCCACGATCGTGTAGAAACCTGAGCATCTCGTTGATAGTTTAATACGTTTTGCGTTTTTTTTTCGCGGAAGTTCGATTTATTTATTTCTTTCACGCCCATGATTATCCCAATTTCAGCATGACGACTGCCGTAGCAACAGCACTCGCTTCGAAATACGCCCATGGTGGAAAGATACAGCTTTCTACTGGCACCATTCAGGTCCGAAATAAGCAACTTTCGTTTCATGTCGTAAAATGCGAGTATGATATTAATTCCTCTATCTAGAAAGCTACCGTCAATACTACAATGCATTCTTGTAGAGGCTCCTCAGCAAAGATGCGAACGAGGAGAACTCCATCATCATGCAGCTCACGGTGGGTATCTTTATCATTTTCACTGTTTTAGTTCATGTGGTTGCACTGGAAATAGTCTTATTAAAATTTTGTTGTTTGAAGTACGTTTGTTATCTTGCAGCAGTTCAAATTTATCGACGATGGCGGTCGATTCTCTGCCCGTGTCAAAGCCAACGATGGTGCATTCGAATACAATGGTTCGTATACTTCTTGCTGCTTGCGGACGCTATACTACGATTAACTACCGTTATTTCCAACATTCGAAAGACCAGATTGCGAAATCTGATGTTCACCTCCGCGCTGGTTCACGTCGCGACATGTTTTCCCTCTGCTTGTCTGTTTCTCTACGCATGGAATCCTTCCCATGCAATTATTTTTAGACTAGGGTAATATGTGGTCTTTGAAGATAAAAAGAATTGTATTCGGAATGTTGCAGCCGTGTATTTCGATTCCGCGCTCGGGAGTCAACTTCGCGCAGACGGATTGGAGTCGATGAACGCTCAGGATTGCCCTGTCCTCCTCGTCGACGGAATCGCCATCTGCGCGAACGTATGTCAATTTCCGGCTCTATATAAGAGGCTGCCATAAAAAAAACAAAAATGACGAGAGATTGTGCAATACGAGAGACGTTGTGCAATACGAGAGAGAAAAGAATATCTAGGGAGGCAATTTGCCCCCTTCTGTCCATCTTCACAACGAAAGAAATATACAGTTGCGGAATTTTACAGATCCACTCTTCTGTCAAGTACGTTGCCAAATTCTTCCTCGCCGCCGATCCAATTCTGTCCTGCGGAATATAAAACTTTTATTTCAGGGAGACGGGCAAGGCGTCGAAAACGCCGATTCACATTTCCGGATACAAGGTTATTTTTTTCAATGAATCCTCATGGAATATAATTGTTGTTTATTGAAATATCGTTCGTTCAGGTTCTAGTGCGTGGCGTTGAGAAGATCGGCAAGCCAGTGCAACACAACGGAAACGCCGAAGAATTCAGCGTATAATGCCGATGGCGGTGCGATCCACGCATAAACTGCTTTCAGGACGTCGGTGGTCGCCAGATCCAAGACTCGTGGGTCATCCTGCCGACAAACGTTAGCGGAGGCCCGACGAAGCGTCCTGCCGATGGCCCCGCCCCCACGGCTCCTCCGCCCAAGGGTACGGTAGCACGCGGGTGCACGCCCGCCACTTTCACGCATGCACCGCGCACGAATTTCGATAAATCATATTTTCACGCGCACGATTATTATTGTTCCATCGCTATGCCTTTCCAGGGGTGCTTCCAATATCTGAATTTCGATCGTAGCAATCAATATATCAATATATGTATATATATGCATAATTGCAGCCCCGATGGCTCAACAGCAGCGCGGTCCTCCGCCAGCCCCCTCAAGGATGGCCTCCTCGGGATCCCATTCCCACATCACTCCCATCAAGCTCATCTCACCCTACCTCAACAAGTGGAATACGTCCCCAAATCAATATTGGTGTTGTTTGTAGATGGCGCATCTGTGGAAAGGTCACCGCAAAGGAGGAGCTGCGCTCGGTGAAGATGCGAACTGGCGACACCAAGGTTTCCCCATATACATTACCCTTTCAATCTTGGTTCCATTGGAGGTGTTCAACTTCGAGATGACGGACAGGGAGGGACAGGCCATTCGGGCGGCAGCCTTCGGAGATTGCGCCGAGAGATTCTACGGACTCGTCCAGCCCAACTGCGTTAGTTACCTATTTTTCTTTTATTTATTCTTATTTATTTTCTATCTTTTTATTATTTTTCAATTCAAATATGTTATTGAATTAACCTCTCCACAGATGTACTACGTCTCCGGTGCGGGCGTCCGCGGTGCCAACAAGAAGTTCAATACTACTGGCCATGACTACGAGCTCTCTCTCAACAACACTTCCGAGGTTGTGGTATCGGCGGGGCATAGCAAATACTCCCCCCTGCAGGTGGCCCCAGCCCGCGACGTCGCTGACGACATCGAGATCACGCTCAAGATCAACAGGGTACGGCAGCCATAGGGTGACAGTCTTACCCGTGTTGCAGGTGCCACTGGATCAGCTGACGAAGAAGAACGGCGAAGCAGTAGACATTCTGGCGTGTATTGACAAAATTGATGAAGTCAACAGTGTACGAATCTTGAATGTTGAAAATAGTTTATGAGCGGATCTTCAGTTCACTTCCAAGGCCGGAAATGCCCTCACGAAGAGAGACGTCCAGCTCATTGACGAGAGCGGTATGCTGTTTTCTCTTGTGATCACGTACTGAAATTGGACCTCCTGTAGGCACCGTGGTGAATCTGACGCTGTGGGACACGACTGCAACGAACTTCAACGAGAATTCTGTGGGACAGACACTGGCGATAAAGGGAGCTATTGTCAAGGAGTTCAATGGTAACGTGTACATTCTCTCGTTATATCTGAGCCATTTCGTGGGCTGGACGCTAAGCGGAGTATTGCAGGCGGCTTCTCTCTGGCCCTTCCCCGTGGCTCGGCCAATCCCTACTACCTCACACCCGATGTTCCCGGAGTCGAGCAGCTACTGTCATGGTACGTTTACACGATTGAGTTATTTATTTATTTATTTTTCTTCTTTTCCAAACACATGTCTGCAGGTACTCGACGGAACGTGGAAACGTACAAGGCCAATCGATCTCTGCCACTGGAATGGGTGGAGAGGGTGCACTGGGTTGGTTATTTATTTCATTTTACATTCATCAGAACATTCATCCGGGTGAATTCAGAAATTAATACGACTAACTAAAATTTGAATTTACCAAGTAATGAATGTTCTCATGATAGTAAAATTAAATATACAATAACTGTACTTCCTATTGCAGCCCGCGATCTGCGCTTCATCGGAACGGCGGAGGCTCTCCAACTCGGAAAGTAAGATATTTTCATTTCATAAATTTCTAAAAACATTTTCCTATCCGAAATAACTCTTGCATTGTAGGTTCGAAGCGAACGGCACTTTCATTTCCGTCCTGGCCCGCATCACCAACATCAAGGCGGAATCGGCGCTCTACCAGGTGCGCGTTGCCGGGTCCACGGGTTGATCTCTGATGTCTGCAGGCTTGTCCATCGGAAGGATGCCAGAAGAAGGTCGTCCCATCTGATGATCAGTACCGGTGCGTTTAGAATTATTATCATGGAGTCGTCACGAAGCCGTTTAATGTCTACTTCGACCATTTTGATCTCATGGTTCTAATTCATACCTGACTACTGCAGATGTGACAAGTGCAACATCACAACGGAACGTTTCAAGTTCAACTTCATGCTCCAGGTAGGTGTAATCACACATCGTGGCTACCACGATTATTTTATGAACTGTTCCTCTTCGCAGATGGAGATCTCGGACCTGTCGGGCAGCATCTGGGTGACTGCGTTTGGGAAGAATGCAGAGGTACTCTTCGGAGGCATGACTGCCGCCACTCTCGGCGAGCTCAAGAACGACAATGTAAGTCATTATTATAAAGATTCGGATATTATCCAATCGTTTAATTGCAGCCTCAAGCGTACGAAGCCGAGTTCCAGAAGCTCAAGTTTGCTCAGCGCGTCTTCCGTCTCCGCGCTAAATCCGAGATCTACAATGTCAGTCCGTGCATCGGTGCACCCCATTCATTGGAATCATTTGCCATTTCTAGATGTCCAGATCATCAGTGTAATTTCCAAATTACAGGATGAGGAGCGCATAAAGTACTCGGCGTACGCCATCGACATGCCAAAGTACGACAAGATGGAGCCTATCCTCGACGGAGTCATCAACAAGCTCAATGGCCTTCAAGCCTGAGCGCATTTTCCCCCGTCTCACGCTAAGTCCAAGTGGGTTACGGAAGACAACCCATTCATTGGTATCAGTCGATTATCACCACCACCGGTTATTTTTTCGTTCTTTAACTTCTCTCTTAACCGCAGCCTGGAGCACTTTATTTTGCTTTCGTCGACTGTTTTATAATCAGTTTCGTCTTATTCTTTTGTACCTTTTACATGCAGATATTCTCTAACTACATCCACGCATTCCGAGATCTCTGATTGTGCTTTGCTAATTAAACATCCCGTGTAAGAATTGAAGTTTGTCCAGATAAATTATTCACAATTCTCTCCTCGTGCAGTGTTGGGAGTCCTCATCGGGATAATGGAACTTACCATTTCGATCAGAAGAGGGAACAATGGAGACATGAGGGATGGTCAGACGGGTACAGTGGACAGAGGAAGAACAGTAGAATCAATCGACTGCACTCAAGTGGTGGAAGTCAAGACTGGAGCATGTAAATTTGCAAGGATGAGATGCAAACGTGGGAATATCGACAGTCCGGGACCACTTCAATCCCTGCCTTTCCCTCGTGTTGCATGCTATTACTGCTGATGGTGTATAATTCTTTTGCAGAAATGGCAGAGCTGAAACGATTTAAGCCACGCCTGAACCCCATGCGAGACGAGGCCATCAGCTGGGGCTACTCATCGTATCTTCCGCCATACGACGTCATCGTCATGCATCGCAGACAAGACCAGAGGAGATACGAAGACGGCCTCAGCGTATGAGCTGAAATGACGTTGCCACTACTTGGACATAAATTGCAGTGGCGCGTGTCCGGGCAACAGGACTCAGTCTCTGTGGACTGGCTCAGGAGGCACGGATTGAGCGGAGACGGTTTTTTGCGTGTAATGTTCGCGGGGAGATTCGGGCACTCCTCCCAGCCATCGAACCCCGTTGAATATAAAGATGTGAGCTATTTGGACAGACAGCAAGAGGAAAGAGAGTGCGCATTGGGGGAGATGGTATTTTACAGGCGGACGAGTCGTCCACTTCGTCGTCGGACAGCGACCACAGATCCGACAACGATGTAATATTCTAGGGCCTGATTTCAAAATAGTAAACAGCAATGAATAGGAGATGGCGGCAATTAGGATAGGCTACTCAATACAAGCTCCAGGATGAAAGTACAGCTCTAGAATTCATGACCACGCGTGAACCTCAATCACAAATTCTCTAGTCAGAAAGAAATGAACACGGCAGTACAAATTACGCGGTAGATGGAATACTCATCAGGACGAGGAGAGGAGGAGTTCGGAGGACGAGGAAGTAGAGGAGCGGCGAGAGAGGGGTGGAGACGAGCAGGGAGAGGATGGAGGGGATAGGGATGGAGATCAGGTATTTTTTTCAAGTAAAAGCTCGAGGTCGCAAAACAATCCATACACTCGTCTAGTCCGCAAAATCTATTCGTCTCCTTATCCGTGAAAAGATCGATTTGGATATTTCTATATAGCAGGCTTAAGATGTGAAATTTTTCACGAGAACAAGTTTATAGATAGAAAAGAGCGTAGCAATACAATAAACAGGACGATAGTTATCGAAACAATCATCAGGATGAGGCGATGCGCAATGCGTCGGAAGGAGAGGAGGAGGGAGAGAAGGAGGGAGAGGAAGAACCGGAAGAGGGCGGGAACATCGGCGGAGGAGGAAGACAAGACAGTGCGGAGGTGATTACTTTCACGTAAAAACTAGAGCAAAAAAAGCAGTACACTCGTCGAGCCCGCAAAATCTTTTCAAGTCCATAAAACTCGCATTCCGTGAAAAAGATCTATTTTGCGAATTCTATAATGCAGTCTTCAGATGCAAGATTTTTAAGAGATGAAATTTACTCCTCGAATCAGCAAAGTCAATTCATGGCAGAGCGCATTATTATTAAGACAACCAGGAAGTAAGATAGCTAGCTACTAAAAACTCGAGAGCACCGGTTAGCAAGAAAAGATCCCGACAGTAACATTTAAACAATCATACGAACCGGAATACTCATCAGGCTATGCCCGAGTGGGAATACGACGGAGAAACGGGTGAAGGAGGAAGAGAGGGTGACCAGGAAGGAGTGGAGAGCGGAGACGAGGAGGCGGAGCAGATGGATCTCATGGAGGTAGCTAGCAGTGCATTCTAGTTTTGTGGCGGAAAAACTATGCACCCTACGAAATGCGGTGGCTTGGAACTCTTTCATGTCAACAATCTGATGGGAGGACCGTAAACACCTCTTTCACCTAAAAACGCAGACAAAGCCTAGGCGACAAAAGTCATAATGGGCACGATGTTCAGGGAAGTGGCGGAGAAGCGGCGCTACAAGTAGGGAGAAGAGGAGAAGAGGAGGAGGTGGAGGTTGAGGTAACTAACAATGTTTTCCAAAAATTTCGCAAAAGTAAAGGCCATTAGCCAAATGCACCCACTGCACCCTGCACCCACCCTGCACCCTGCACCCACCTAATAAATATTTTTAAATTATTTCGAAATGTTTTAGGATATTATTTAAAACGTTATAAAACAGTTTCTAACAATTATTTTCACCACCAAAACGCTTAGGACCGCGCCGCCGATGAAGTGAAGTACTTTTGAGAGCCCACTGTTCATATTCGTAATCGCATACTGATTCGCGAAATCGAACAATGAACCGTTCTCATTCCAGTGCAAGGCTTTCGTTACTCGTGTTTATATCGAATCGCGTGACGCTCTTTATCGTTTTCCAATGTCGACGGCGTAAAAAACTACTCTACTATGTTCAGGAAGGATCATAATGGTGGACGAGTCGGCTGCTCTAGACACCCAGCAGTCATGGCAGTGGGATCATCGCCCTCCGTCGTCGACAAATTCAAGGTACATTTGACCGGACGTTGTAATGAAACTGTTTTATGGCTAAAGAAAACTAACTCAATTGACTTCTCATGTTCAGGTAGTGTCATGGCAACACGGGTAATCCCGTGTTGCTTGCATCCATGCCGCCGATGGTTAATGGCCCTCGAGTCCCTCGCTCTCAGCGGCGCTCATCGTCGATTGATTCAAGGTACTTTTTTTAGTTGATGTAACAATAATGTGATGAAGCCATACTAGAAGAAATGTATCCTCATTATTTTATTCAGAAATCATGTTTGAAAGAATGTATCCTGACTAATCTATTTTATTCAGCAAGCATCACGGCACACGGATAGTGCCCGTGTTGCTTGTTTCCACGCCGTCGAAGAAAGATGGCTCGCGAGCCCTTCCTCGCCTTCCCTCCACTCATGGCAGAGGAAGCATCGGCACGCATCATCGATTGATCCAAGGTACATTTTA
>JACMIG010000549.1:2931-16049 GCA_014805385.1 Levipalatum texanum
GATGTACCGGGATCTAGAACTCCAGGAGTAGCTGCATTTTGGTTTTGGAATGCTATTATGTAGGCCGAGGCACCCACATGGTTTTTAAATTCCAAGTCGCCGTGAATCGGATTTTACAGCAATTTGAAGAGTCACGTTTCGCGACCGGAAAATAAAAATCCGTGAAACATCTTACTTGTTTGCGGATCTGGCAGAGTGCCAATTTTTTTGGGACAGCCAGGGGGTGTGCGCGCTCACCTGTGCGCACAGGAGAGGGGGATTTGCCAGAGAGATTTGCGTCAGAATTCCGGTGTTCTTTTTGATCTTGACCCCACCTTGGAGCGATGGCTGCAGCTTCATGAACTTCCATTCCGCCGACAGTAGGATACGGTAGCTCATTTCAGACTCTGCGACGTTCCCGAGGACGTGTCGAGGAAGAGAAAGAGGGAGATTTAAGCCATGCCTACCATCACAGGCAACTCCCTCTCCTCCTCCCCTCCTCACTTCTCTTTCCATGCTTCCTTCGAAATATCTTCACGTACTTCCAACTCCCCTCCCCTCTAGCTTCCCTATCTACCGACTCAAACCTGATCCAATAGAACCCGCCATTTTCCCCTAAGTTACATTTTCTTGTCCTGCCCTTCTTTATGTATTGTTTTACCGTGCTTTTTCATAGTTTTGCAATGACTCTTTGCCATTCCCCAATTGTTGCCCGATTTCCAGGCGTTGTCATGTTTCTTCTCATCACCAAAATTAGAGATGAACTTCGATCCTTTATCCGATAGTACTTTATGTGCGGTTTCCCTAGCGATAAGCTAGCCCAGGATACGAAACGAGAAAGTTCTGTGAACTCGGAGTATTTTGAATCATATGTATTGTTGGAGTGCTGAAGCTGTTCCGTTGGTGTTCCGGTCAGCCTGTCCTCTCCACGGTTCTCTCGTTTCTCTAACCACCCAGAAGGTTAGAATAACTTGAAAACAGCGCAACATGCTGACCGGAACACGAAAAGGAACAGCTTCTGCACTCCCATTATATCTTCCATTGCACTCATGCTGTGCTTTGACCTGCGACAAGTGACTTTGACCACTATTTACAGACTCCTTTGATGCGCGATGATCCCAAGATAAAGCGACTCCTGAGTTGGAAATGCCTGAGCAAGGCGTGACCTGTTGTAATATGAGAACGGGTCAACAACTGACCCATTGTCTTTCATCGGCAGAGTGTCTACTGTAAACATATTGCACTATTCCTTCTCTGCTCCTTCTCTGACCGATAATCCTATTTGCGAGAGCCTAAACGGAGCGTTTCTGGTAAATAAACATAGAGCCAAGGGGAACAGGGGAGTCAGAAACGCGATTGGCCCGACTAAGAGAGAAATGGACAGAGAGCGATCGTCTCCTTGGGCAGGGTGCGATTCTGACGGCCTGTCTCATCCAGCAGCCGTAGCGCTGCGGTAAAGCATTTGCTGAAGACGAGACATGTCTCTAGTTCGAATACACCTCGTTACGTGTTTTGTCCATATACTAGGGGTGCCCACCACCTTCGGCGGTGGGACCCCAGGTGTTTTAGAGCATTTTCCGCTTAAATGACAAATCTGACCCACAGAAGTTAAAAGTCTGACCCACCGAACTTGGTTACGGTAGAAGTTTTCTCTGGACCCGAAGTCGTTTGGTCAAGGTCCCAGGTCTTGAGGACCCTTCTATGCACATGTCGTGACGCACGCACAGACAGACAGACAGACAAACACGCTCTTTATGTAGTAGTAGATTTCTGGACTGGAGATGAAGAGTCAACGGGCAGTCTGAGGCAGTGTCGATAATCTCTGTTTGCATGCAAATGCGCGATCTTTAGAGGAGATCTTCGCGCCTTTTGAACGTATGATGATAGACATATAAAATTGCGACGCAGTAAAACATTTTTTAGAATTTAAAAATGTATTCCAGTGGTAATTACATAATTCTGAGTGCATCGAACCCGCAAAATGTGCCCAGGATCTCCGATGTCTCATTATGAATTCACAGAAAAACTAACGAAAACGACTGTATGCGAAAGAAATACGTCCGGGATGCTCGTTTTTATACAATCTTTCGGTGTTCCGGGGCGATCTTGCAGCACAGGAAGACCTTCGTTCCCTTCTTCCACACGACTCCGACAATGTTGAGGGTAGGGGCGCTCGCTCTTTCCAGGAGAGTTAGTGCTTGATCACTGAAACGAATGGAACTTCTTGGAGATTTTCTAAGAAAAGCTACCTGTCTGAAGCCTCGCCGTATATTAGAAACCCTTCTCGGCAGACTGATTTGCTCGCTTTGAAAACGGACTTGAAGAAGGATTTGCTCTTCGCCCATTCGCACGCCTCGAACACTCCCTTGCGATAAATTGCACCTTCATTGAGAGGAAGAAGCTCCTGACAAGTAACATTTGAGCACGGCTTAATCACTAAAACATACCTTCTTCTTAGATGCTTTCAGCGCTGACTGCGAGAAAGTGATACATCCCAAGAGAATCCAAAGAGAGAAGAGTGTACGTAATGGTTGCATGAATATGTTTCCGCTTGAAGTAAGCAGTCTCGAAATGTTTGGTGGAAATTAGGTGATTGATGGTGTCGTCTAGACAACAACAGTCTAATAAAAGTATCTATTTTTATTGATCGCTTTAGGGTTTTGCACTGACTGTACCCTCAGGGACGATCCCTCAATTCGTTCCCGTCTGGGAGCTCTACAACGCTCTCGTATACAATTGCAATTTCCTCATTTTGGCACCCTCGCCGATCTCATTGACATTCCCTGCATATACGGCATCCACAAGGAACTGAATAAATCCTGCTTCCAGATCATATTCAACCTCTCGATCATTGACATCGGTCCGGTTCCGGAAAAAAAAGAGTTTTTTCACGAATTTAACGACCTCGGGAAGATGCGGAATCGTCTTCTGGTGGTCGACTTAGTGGGGGTAGGTCAAGCTCCCAACGCTCTATGACCCTTCTATTCATGTGTCGTAACAGACCGACAGACACACGGACACACTATCCTTTTATCTAGCAGTCAGTCTTCTCTGGCCGACACAGACCCCAAGATAAACATCACCCTGGGTGAGAAGTGCCCGAACGAGGAGTGGCCTGTTGTAACATGAGAAGGGGTCACCAACTGACCCATCGTATCTGTCATCGGCAGAGTGGCAACTGTAAACACATTGCACCATTCGTTCTCTGCTCCTTCTCTGGCCGATCCAATTTGCGGGAGCGCAAACGGCATGTACTGGAAAAGTAAAATGTTTGCCCTATTCGATGTCTTGGTGTTTCTTGACGTCGACAGGTCGAAATACGAAAAATACATCATCCGGGACGTTTTGCACTTTGCCAAGCGAGAAATTACTTCCATTGGCACTTTGCCAAGCTCTTGCATTCGCGCGCATCAATTCTGTTTGAATTTCCGGATACTGTAAGAGGATGACTTTAGTCCAATTAGCACATTGCCAAGCCCATCCTTTCATGCGCACCGTTATAGTTTGAATTTCACGGAAGGAGGTTATTCGTTCGTCATCTGAAGTTGTTTTTTTACATTCGGGATGCTATATTCGATAGCGGAGTGGTATATGCTGTAGGTTTCAATGCGCGCGGTCGGGGGTTCGACTCCGCGCCGGTATTCTATGGACTCGCATAGCAACAATAACCGCGATTGTGCACCGTACCAGGGGTTTTACACCCGGATGTTCATGTGAGAAAACACCCATTCTCTTTTTTCCCTCACAAAAAGATTCCGATAAATACAGTTATATTTGGTTACTCATTTCAGAGAACTGACGCGCGGGAGCGCATCTAAGGATTCGGAGCAGGAGGCGATGAAGTAAGTGAAGAATATTGCTTCGTTATTTGAGTAATATATTTGCCGTGGTTTTATATTTTACATTTTTGCATGACACTTTTGGAAATAACGTGAGTCATGAGCTCGGAAACAAGGGGGAACTTTAGTGGAAATAGGGCGTCGCAGCTCAGTTCAATCGCATATTTACCTCTCATCAATATAATAGCTGGCGTCGAAAGGAACCTTTATTGTTTTGTTTCAGGGAGCAAGAGCAGACTCGAAATTCTCATCAGACGACGCATTACGCTGATGGGGGTAAGCACCGATGCCAATTAACTATTAGTTAGCCATTTTCTGTACCTCTCCAATTTTTTTAAATTTTCCACAGCCTGGTCGTTGTGGTCAAATACCTAGTTAATAAATAATTTGACTCCTTTAAATATATACACAATTTCATTAGAGCTCACACCATTTCTTGCAGTGGTCGCTGCGCCGCTTTCACAGTACGAAGAAAGGTTACATTTCCGCTTTTTAGTCTCCTCTCTTGAAGCCGATTTTCAGGCGAGCATCGATCGAGGAAGAACTCGCCCAAGCCGAAAGGGAGATGTTGAAGATCCGGCACTGTAGGTCTACAGTCCTGCAGGATTCCCGATTGCAAATGCGCGCCCGGGGTTACGCCATTTGACGCATTCGATTTTACGACGTTCCACTATTAACCTTGGTCTTGTAACTTTTTTTGGTGAATGTTGATGGTTTCCGGCGTCCAATCCCAGAAAATCAAGGTTCAAAAGATATCAGATAATTTATGGCGAGCTGCCAAACATTGGGCCGAAATGAGAATCACGTTCGCGCTCCAGTTGGTCACGCGTTGCGATTTGCGTTGCGGCTACTCTTGTGAATCTACTGAAGCTAGCCATTATTATCTGATAACTTTTGAACCTTGATTTTCTGGGATTAGACGCGGGAAACCATCAAGATTCACCAGAAAAGTTACAAGACCATAGCTAATAGGGGAAGCTCGTAAAATCGAATGCGTCAAATTGCGTAATCCCGCGTAACCCCCGGGCGAACATTTGCAATCGGGAATCCTGCGGATCTGTAACTCCAAATTTTCCACAGACTGGTCGTTGTGGTCAAATGCACTAGGTATTTACCTAGTGAATAAATAATTTTAATCCTTTAAATATATACACAATTTCATTAGAGCTCACATAATTTCTTGCAGTGGTCGCTACGCCGCGTTCACAGTACGAAGACAGGTAACATTTCCGCATTGTAGTCTCATCTCTTGAAGCCCATTTTCAGGCGGCCATCGGTCGAGGGTCAACTCACCCAAGCTGAAAGGGAGATGACGAGGATCCGGCGTGGTAGGTCTAACTCATGCTTTCATTTTCCCCCGACGACGAGATTAACGAATCCGTAAAAATACTCGTTATTTCTCGGGGAAGAGAGAAATCCGATCATTGAGCAACAGTGAGTTTCAGAGCAATGCGAGACAAGGGTGCGCAGGCACCTCGACTGGTATGTTGTTGTTCACGGACTTATTTTGTTTCAGTTTTTATTTCGAATGTACGTAACTAAATTTAAAAGCATTCCTGTCCCCATAAAATGATGCAGCCATCATGATATTCTAGTCCTTCTTTCAGACTCATGGCATTCAACAGGGAGGTCGAGGACAAGGCCAAGGACAAGGCAACGAGGCTGATTGAGGAGAGGGGTAACTTTATTGTTGTTTTCCAAAGAAGATGACCTTTATTTAGGGTACGCGGCGTTCACCGCACAGAATCTCGAGAAGGAGCTCGCCGAGAAACGGGCGGAGGAAGGTAGAAGCGAACATTTAAAGAAGGCAGCCACTTCTTGGCAAAATGCCAATCTTAATGGAGTGCATTTCTCCAGCAGTCGACGTATGGAAATGCAGACATTTCAATACGTCGATGTTTGGACAAATGCACTCCATTAAGATTGGCATTTTGCCAAGAAGTGGCTGCCAGACCTTCTTTAAGTATTACGTCGCACGTTTAAGTATTTTAAAGACCATTGTTCGGGGGGTCCAACCCGATTGTCCATGGTTTCTCTTGTGCCCAGAATCGAGATGCATGCAGTTATGTTAGCAGTTTGAATTTCCAAATATGAAAACTTTTGTAATATTTCTCATTCAGAAGGGCATCTGAAGATGATCCAGAAACTCAAGAAGCAGATCGAGGAGAAAGAAGCCGTGGCCACGGCGCTGGTCGACGTCTTGAACAGCTCCAACAAAAGGTTCGGTCTCATCCGAGTTATCAGGCCGGTCAGCTATGCTGAGATCTGCCATCTGAAGAACCTTGGCACAGCACTTTTTTGACCCCCAACTTTTATATTTTTTCTGATAGGGCTAGGTATGGTGAGTATGTGGCCAAAGCTTGAGCGCTCAAAACTCAATATTTGGCTAGTTATGGCCCTTGACGTCGACGAACTCCGCTGTTTTTCGATTTTTCAGCCTAACGATATATGTTCAGCATAATTTCCGTAAACTAACGGACTAGAGGTAATCAATAGCGCTCTTTCCGAAAAAAATAACAAGAAAATGCAAAAAAATTTCTTTGGTGGTGTTATGACCATTTTAAATCTTATTTTTTTAAAAAATATGCATCTTCCAGTTTCTACATATGTTAAAGAGCTGATTTTTCTGCGTATACTTGAACTGGGGGAGGGAGGAGGCACACCGAGCGGGTGACAAGGGAGCAAGAGATGAATCATGTCCCTCCAAGAGGAACTGGAAGATTTCGCTCGGGAATCACATCTTCGTTCATTTACATTGTATGAATAGATTAGCTTTGAACTGATTGGAATGCAACATGAAAACTTTCGCAACAATATGAAATAAGCATGCATAGTCTTTTTCTGGTTTTCAATATCTGAAAAAAATGAAGCAAAACTATCCTGCACCTCATGGGGATTGAACCTGCGACCTGCGGGGTTGAAGATCTGAAAAAACCCACTGCGCCATAAATTCAAAAATAAGTATCTCGCGAAATGCCAAGGGAAAAATTCTGAAAAAATTCAAGTATACGCAGAAAAATCAGCTCTTTTTTTAAACGATAGATATAAAAAAATAAGATTTAAAATGGTCATAACACCAGCAAAGAAATTTTTTTGCATTTTCTTGTTATTTTTTCGGAAAGAGCGCTATTGATAACCTATAATCCGTTAGTTTACGGAAATTATACTGAACATATATCGTTAGGCTGAAAAATCGAAAAACAGCGGAGTTCGGCGACGTCAAGGGCCATAACTAGCCAAATATTGAGTTTTGAGCGCTCAAACTTTGGCCACATACTCACCATACCTAGCCCTATCAGAAAAAAATATAAAAGTTGGGGGTCAAAAAAGTGCTGTGCCAACGATACGTTCATCGGTAGCTGACCGGCCTGATATCCAGAACGCTTATCTCAACTAGGATGGCGAACTTTGGAATCGCGCAGAGCTATTAGCGATATACTATTTTTATATAACTGCATAGAGGAACGCATAAGTCTGGATCTGAGCGCATTATTCACGCTTAGCCCACCTCAACATAATACTCGTAATGCCCATAATCTCAGAATTTCATTACCAATCCAAATACAGCCAGCGCATTCGACTTTTGTGTCCCGAGCAATCTCTACATGGAATTCTCTACAGGCAGATCATGTCAACCTGCCATATGGCCCCTTTAGAGCGAGACTCCTTTCAATACCAGAATCAATTCTCTTACCTTATCCATCCCGGATACGGTTATAAGTCCCCCTGCCCGGTCTATGGAGACCACACCCCTCCGAGCAACAACGTCATCTTCTACGCAACACATCGCCTGCTCCCTTACCCGATCGGAACGATAAAGATATAAAAAAAAGAAATAAAAAAAGAAGAGGGAGGCTAAGACGAATTCGTCCGAGAAAGGGAGTGTGCATCTTGTTTTGATCACTACGTTCAGCGATTGACCAGACTGTTCATCAAGCTATTTGCTTCGGTTGTTCTTTGCCCGCTCAAAGAGCGGAGCACAACGAGATGCATCAAGAAAATGGAAAGTTTGTTGCCGGTATGTAAGGTGTGCATGGGATCCTATAGCGCGAGTTGCGGCTTGAGCGCATGGTATAGCCATTGCGAGCTGTTAGGCTGGTGGTGGTCGCAGGAACTGTAGCTCAGTAGACCCGGGTTCGAATCCCGGCTGTTCTATCTCTTTTTCCGGTCCTCTGTTGCCGGTAGTTCGCTCGCTAGACGACCTCACCAAAGACATCTACTGGACACTAATTGTGAGACCTAGATCCGCACACATGTATCAGTTGTTTTGCCACTGTAGAGTGATGACATCGGAGAAAGTATCATGTGATGTCATCAATTTGACCTCTCAGTGATTCTGCCGGACTAGAGCGGAGCCGAACATCTTTCTAATAGTCCGGCACAACTCTATCGACCAGGGAACATCGTAGGAATTTTTGACCATGCGGACCCATTGGATTTTTTATTCGTCTCGCAATAGACCTGACTTGCTTGTCTCCATCAGCTGCCGAGTTTTTTGGGGATCTAAAGCACCGAAGTTCTAGTCTTACACCTATGAACTTTAAAAATTATCGATCGGGAGACAAAGGCCTGCTTCATACATTTTTGTGCTCTCATGACTTTGTTGCTATCATTTTGCCGGCTTCTGTTGAAATCCATGTCCAACTAGGGTGCAAAATTTGAGCTTCGTAGCCCTTTTTGTTCCGGAGCTAGAGAAAGGACTAATTGTAAGAAAAAGGAGAAATTGTGGTGTTCCAAAACGCGGCGCATTGCCACGGTACCGTGGGAAAATAGAGCACCTGATCTACCGCATCTCAACCGCGTTTTGGTGCAAAACAATAACCACATGGTAGCGGGACGAAAAACAGGAAGTTCTGTGGTGCGCACCAATAGCTGGGGTATATTTCCTGCAAATGTAGCCGAGTTGCAGATGTTGTTCATGGAACGCATGGGAGTAAGGATCAAAGCCTAGTCGGAATCACAGCGACAATCCCGTGAATAGGGATTGTTCCATAGTCAAAGCAAACTCACTCTCCACGTGGCGGCCGAACGAATGTGGTACGAGGCTCTGATAGAAGAACCCTTTTCATGGGACCTACGTTAAAATCATGGCAACCATCAGCGTGATATCCAATTCACTCCTCATATTCACGCTAATTCAGTCAAGACGTGGATCCAGCCTCGGGAGCTACAAATATCTACTTGCAACATTTGCCGTTTGTGATGCTGCTGTTTCGGTTGGGCACCTCATTTTCCATCCGGTACGAATTTGTTGGCCATTTAGGATCCACCCTCAAGAGTCTTGTTCCCAGACCATTAACCGGGAGCACGTTTATGATTTTGTTATACCAAGACCGGTTGCAGATGGTTCACAATTCATCAACTGGTTTCTATTATTTCTGCATGCTCGGTGCCGAAATGCATTTCTTGAATGGCGATGCTGGCTTCTTGTTCTGCGAGATATTCATTGCATTGTACTATCAAACATTTCTCTTGCTCATGTATCATTTTATCTATCGGTATCAGGCGCTGGCTGGGTACCTAACTGTTCTAAATTAGCAACCCGGAAATGTTCAGTTCTTTCGGACCGATCGCCAGTAACAGAAGATCAGTATGGATCGCGTCAGCAATATTCTATAACATTTTCTATACTTGTTGCATAATTAGGGGCCGCAAGCTCCGCCCACTTTGGTCAGGACATGAAATCGCGAAAAAGTGGTCCCGTCCAAACCGCAACGCGAATACTGAACCAAATACGGCGATCAAGTGCACATTTTGCGGCCAATATAATTCTACATCGAACTAGCATGAGGCACGCATGCAAAAATGACGCTAAACAACTTTTTAAAACGTTTTATGAAGGTGAGCATCATCGACCACCCCGACTTTTCTGTACAAATCGAGGTGGGGCTAATTCCACAGGCAATAAAACCTGCTTGCCACATGTTTTTCGCGCGTTAAAAACCTAGATCTAACTCGTATTCAATTTTGGTGCCAATTCATTGCGTCCTCGCGCTGCGGTTTGGGTTCAAGTGAAGGGGCATTAGTTTCGCCCGCGAGCGGGCCGCGACGCGCCCAATGGCCGCGTTGCGGCCCACCTTTTGGCACCTCTCCCCTCACCGGATGCGCGCCAGTTTTCGAGTCATATCTCGGCAACGGAATAAGATATCGAGAAACGGTAAAAGTATGATCAATGCCAAACCCAGGACTAAATGTTGAGCCTAAGTTCGAGCATATTGGGGGAATTCTATGAATCACGTTGCGGTCCCTAAGTAAAGTAGATCGCATACGGCAGGTAATATTCCGGAACGACTATTTCGCAATGTTGTGGACTCGCATAATAGTAGAATAGCTACCGACCAGTTTTTCCCGAAGAATTGAGAATGGCTGAACTTGAAAAAATTGAAATATCGACGATCCGAATCTCTTATCCACGAGAGGTGGCTCATAGTTCAAATGGAAGCGTAGCACGTGCGGACCAATACGACACACCTAGTATGCCATTCGGCCGTCCCATGGCTGAGCTGTGGAATTTTGAATAAATTCAACACCAATTTTCGACCGCCTGGCATTCGCGGTAGAAATTTTTCCCCGGGATACCACTTGGTGGGCGTGACCGCGTAAACTTGTTGATCGGTATGAACTATATCTCCAAATTTTTGGAGCCCGTATGAAAAGGCGGGGTAAAAAATGAAATATGCCGAAAAGTTACCTATTTTTGACGAATTATATAAAACTAGGGGTGCCCACCGCCTTCGGCGGTGGGACCCCCAGGTGTTTTAGAGTATTTTGCGCTAAAATGAAAAATCTGACCATCGGAACTCTGTTACGGTAGAAGTTTTCTCGGGACCCGAAGTCGTTTGGTCAAGGTCCCATGTCTTGAGGACCCTTCTGTGCACATGTCGTAACGCACGCAGGATATACACGCTCTTTATATAGTAGTAGATAGTAGATAGCGCCAGCAGTGCTTAGCTACGTGGGCTATGCAGTAGCGTGCGCCAGATGTTGGGCGACAGTTTCCGCACAAGATCGCCTCCGAACGATCAGGCATCCCAAAGATATGACACTTAGAAAAGGTGTGCCATGACTTTTGCACGGTACTGTATAAGCCATCCACACAAAATCGGCCAGGCAAGCACATTTTGTTTGTGACCGTTTTTTTTACTTACATAAGTGACATGAAATTGTTCTTTTTCAGCTCACAACTGCGGAATCCGTACGAAGTTCTGTAACTTGCAAGGAAGATGGGAGGTGGACGTGGTATGGCTATACCGTTGAGCGCATTGCATGCGTAGATAGACTGTGATTTTTGTTTCATCAAATATAGGTGCTCGATCCGTTTGAATTTGAAATATAATCCAGGGGCTCTTCGATTTCCTATACTTACAGTTAACGATGACTTGTTGTTAGATTTTTTACTTCTGCGCTAGATAATAAACCCCCGGCTGGTGGCCCTTGGCGCCGCCGGATGGGCTCACCGTTTGGGGTTGCGTTGCTTCGCCGTCTCGCGTGATGTTGATATTTTTCAAAAATATATTTTTTATAACCAATGAATTATTGTAAAGATTAGGTAGCTTTTGCGTAAAATTGGGGACATTTGGTAATATCATGTTTGGATCTGTCTAATTTTGGTGTTTACTGCGCTTCAAAGGCTGTATCTCGCAGCTGTAATGTCGATTTCGATTAAATTTGGCGCTCTTGTAGCCAGGGTATTCTGCTAACAGCATGCCAAATTTCATTTATTTTGAACAAATCAATCTAGAGTTATAGGGCATTCCATTTCGATTCTTATTGGATATCCAGTAAGATGCAGCTTACAGTATCGTAGGGAAGTATTGTCGCACTTTTTCTTTTCTTCATATCTCGGCCCAGAATGGTCCAATCCGGGTCAAACAAAAATAGTTTTGTTGCAAATGTTCTCCAGAAGACGGCTCTGGGGTCGAAATTTCCGATTTCGGAAATCCAAGGGTCGAAATTTGCATATGGCCGGATCGATTTTTTGCCCTTTTTGCAATTTCACCGCACCGACACATATGTCGAGATATCAGTGCTCAAAAACGTGCTAAATTAAGCTCAGGTATAGATAGGGACCGCAACGTGATTTACAAAACATCACTAAAATGCCCGAGATTAGGCTCATCGTTTAGCCCTGGGTTTGGCATTCATCATGTTTTTTTCCGTTTCTCGATATCTCATTGCATTGACGAGATACGACTAAAAAACTAGCGCTAGTGTCCACTGGGGAGAGGCGCTAAAATGTGGGCCGCAGTTAGGAGCTGCTCTCTGATCCGTTATAGTCATCGCACTGATCTCAATTGTCGTTCCTGTTGTTTCTACGTGTCTGGCATACATTCGCTTTTTTTCGATTCTGCTTATTTTTACCCTCGAATTCGGCCGATTTAGGGGTCAAAATGGGCTTTGAAGTTTCGGCTCTGTTTGAATCTAGTGGTCCCATCAAAATATAGTGGTCCCATCAAAATATAGTTGTCCCATCAAAATATAGTGGTCCCTAGAAAATCTAGTGGTCCCATCAAAATGTAGTGTTCCCTAGAAATATAGTGGTCCTTTCATGTTTTCCTGGTCCTTTCATGGTCCTTTCAAAATACAGTGGTCCTTTCAAAATATCGTGGTCCTTTCGAGATCCTTTCGAGATCGAACAACGCCAACGAAGTGGTCGTAGAGGCCGACACGGAGCTAGTCCCCGACGTGCTCACAAAGTGCTCGTAATGTGTTTGAGTGGTGGATAGTGTCCAATTCGTCTAACAAAAGTGTTTTCAATGCCCGGAGATTGTATTTCGGGGTTCTTTGGTAGTCAGCACTGTTAGTGATCCGACGGTCGAGGGTTCGATCCCCTCAGGGGTAATTCTTTTGCCTCGATCCGACCATCATCCACAAATTTTCTAAAGATGTATTAGGTTGGAAAGAAAGTTTGGAACTATACATTATGTTTTGTATCTGACGAGCCGGATCAGCTGCCTCTGTCACCACTATGAGACAAAGAGGGGAGACCCTGCTGTGCACAAAATTTATATTGAATGGGTTTTTTTTATTTTGGATTCCTACATTCTCGGAAAACCAACTTTTGTGAATTCTGTTTCTTATATATAAGTCACGTAAGGTTGACAAGCTCCTCACCACGGTGTACCCCTGACATGTCCCTACTACTGGCACCATGGTCGCTTCGATCGATACATTAGAGAGAGACAATTGCTACATCGAAAAGCACCATGTTTTGGGAGTTGCCCGAGTGCTAATTCCGATGCCACCGATTTCTTGTACAGAGGGAGCCCAAATCCGTGTATTCCATCATCACTGTCGAGG
>JACMIG010000550.1:0-12286 GCA_014805385.1 Levipalatum texanum
AGATCGAGGGCTACCACCATGCGAAAACCCCAAGTCATAGCTTCTAAATTCAGAGAGATATTCGCCATGGAGACAATCGTCAGTCTCCGTCTGTCTCCGGCTGTCTCCGTTGTTCACGGAGAATAACCAGCACTGTAGTAGGACACCTCATTCCATTCTCACCCCCTCATCGTCGAAGTTGTCGATTTCTTGTTATCTTGTGGATGGTGAGCATGTGGGCGCAAGGCATCGCGGAGATAAGAGTTTTTTTAACTTCTAAAGCGATGCATCGAGAGAAAAAGAATATTGAAAGCGAACTCGAATCGACGGACGGGGAGACGCTCGTGATGGAGAATCAGAGGCAGCGGCAACGGCCAGACCCCATCAGCAGAAGAGTACACTGCAGGCGAGAATGTAGGGGGATGAAGGGGAGGGAGCACCTGCTTCCACAGTACTGCCCTCTTCTCCTCGCTCCATTCGCTTAGCCGGGATTCGGCAGTCCTCAACGACTCCTCCTTGTACACGCCCTGTAGAAATAGTATTGTCGAGATCCCAAGATCTGCAAATTCCTACACTATTCTATCAGACTGCGCATTAATCTACTTGATCTACCTTTCAAGTTCTAGATCGAACAATCCGTTATTTCAATTTTGGACGTGTGAATTAGCAGGTCTTTAGTTCTCGACAATATTCAACAAAATCAGTTTGGTGGTCGCTGGCGTATGTTTACTTGAATTATTCCTCTAGGAAGTACGCATGCAGTAAAAATTGAGTATTTTGTAATCCGTCAGTACCAGGCGCTTTGAGGTGTCGATGGCCTCGTCGTCGTCGTTCCTCGTCCTCTCCTCGTCCATCGCAGCGTCCGGCCACACCAGATCTCAATATGACTTTTATTACCACCCTTTGCTACAAATTTATAATTTAAAAGTCTCAACAATTCTAGCCAAAGGGATCCAGGAAGAGCTAGCCAATCAACTCAGCCTCGCAGGGTCTCTTGCACAAGGTATTGGCCTGTGAATCCCTCTGTGGGCCCGTAATATAGCTGGGGTTTGCCCAGTCAGACTTTCGTAAATTTACTAGTTCAACACAGGATGCCCTTCAGTTAGAACAGGATAGCAACAAGTGGGCAAAGGGAACTGAATGACTTAGCTGCGTTGTTCGGCGTGTTGAAGAAGGCGACGCGTGGAAGAGTCGATCATTCTTGAAGAGAGAAGTCTCGTCGAGAGGATAACGGGCGACCGGCCAGACTCAACCAGAAGAAGACGAGCAGTGTCTATCTCCTATCGATCTAGACAGGAAATGTCTAGATGTTTATCGATTCCTCCGATGCAGGCAAATGTGGAATTCCGAAGGGAAAGTACATGGAGGCACAGGGGACTCTGAATTTACGTTTGGCCTGAGGAAAATGGGCAGAGTCTGAGTCTCCGTCTGCTCTGTCTGGATCAGACTGTGGTCTGTCTGGAAAATGGTTTTCTCGTCATATTTTGAGAATGGATAAAAATAGAAAGCCAATTTTGTGCTCATTGGAATTATCGATTCAAGAGCTACGTTTTGAATACTAATTTCATATTGAAAGGTTCTGTCTACGACCTAGTATGCCCAAGAGAGGGTTGGAAATGCTTAAAAAGTTAATACCTCTCCAGGGTTTTAAAAAAAGTGCCACACATCATATATCAAAATGGAGCTAAGAGCATTTTGAACAAAATTGTGCATCGAGAAACCGAACAAATAATTTGTTCAAAAGTTATAGCCATTTTTAGCACATAAATTTGCATATCTCTCGCACATTAGAAGCTTGAGGCATGTCGATGCACAGTTCTCTTAAGAATGTTCGTAGCTCCATTTTGATGTATCGTTTGCGCATTTTACTTGTACTACCGAGACTGTATTAAGTTTTTAGTGGTACAGTAACCAATTTTTTAACAATATCTAGCCGCTAGTCGATTTTTCTCAATGCTTATATGCCCACAGTGGCATGGTATGCTAGGGCCCACATTTAGAACAAGTATTTCATAATGCTCCATGCATTTTCCGAGCTCGTTTGCGCGCGAGAGTGTCGGAGATCCTTAAAAGGTAATACCGTTCCAGGGTTTCAAAATATGTGCCTCACATCTTATATCAAAATGGAACTAAGAGCATTGTGAACAATCCTGTGCATGGAAAAACAAAATAAATGAC
Source organism: Levipalatum texanum (assembly GCA_014805385.1). NCBI lineage: Eukaryota > Metazoa > Nematoda > Chromadorea > Rhabditida > Diplogasteridae > Levipalatum > Levipalatum texanum. The sequence goes on from JACMIG010000550.1 coordinate 2,158, forward strand.
TTGTTCAAAAGTTATAGCCATTTGCAGCATGGAAATTTGCATATCTCGCGCACCTTTGGAGATTATCACGATTCGATACATAGCCAACTGTAGAAAGTTCGTGGCTCCAGTTTGATATATGGTTTGGGTACTTTTCATGCACTACCGAGGCAGTATTCAGGTTTAAGAGGTGGATAGCTCCTTCCCTACAAAATTCATCCGTTTTTATTTATTTTAAATGTATGACAGGGCGAATAGCACATGGATGCCGAAAGTGTTGTCCAATCAAAGACTCCTGAAATTACTCATTAATGGAATCAGATAGAGGAGTTCTAATGGTGGCATTGCTCATCGGTCCTCGAAAGGATCAAAACGCATATGCTGGGTTTGGCCCTCGTCGCGTTTGATTTTCGAGTGACCCCCACCCACTCAGTGCCCGCTTCTTTGGTAGACAACGTGTCATGTCTTGAAATAATGTTCTCGATAGTCCAAATGTCTTTGATTCTCTCCAATGGCAGAACAACAATCGATTTATCCACTCGCTTCAGTCGACAGGCGGAGGTTGAATGGAAGGAGGCGGGAGGAGCAGCCAACGCGAACAACGAAACGAAGCGAGGCGCGGGGAGAATAACAGTGAATAAAATACGGTAACAGGCATGGAAAGTGCGGGGTGACTTCGACGGAAAAACAAATCAGCCGGGATAAAATCGATACCACAGTCTCTGCTACACTCGTCAATAGAAGATAATCATTACGAGGATAGGCAGCGATACTTTGTCTATGACGAACAATCGAATGATAAAAATGGGACAAAAATCTTTTGCAGCATCAAAGTTCGAAGGACCTAGGAAAGAAGAGTTACTACATACTTTTTCGACGCCAATAGAATTTGGATAATAATAATAGAAATACTTTCCATTCGGGTGTTCAGTGGGTCAGGACTAGTTCGGGGGGTCAGGACCTTCTACTGGGGCGCTCCACCAAAGTTGAAGCTGGTTGGGACGGGGGCCGCGAGGTTGAACTGGTAGCCTCCCGCCGATTCCAGCTGGCGCGAGTTCTCCAGAGACGCGTGGCGATCGCATTCCTGTCAAATAATCAATAAATAATTACAACAATCTCCTAAAAATCAATTTGAAAAATCAATAATTCAGCTTACCGTAATAAGGGCGCGCAGCTTCTCTGCCTGCGTCTCGTCCAGCGTATTCACCATGGCCGAGAACAGCGTTGGCTCAGCGCGCTCGAAGGACTGCAAATTTTAGCATTCGCAAAATATTTGAAACCCGGTGCATTCCCTCGGCACCTTATCAATATTACATGGTCGAATTCAAATGAACTGATTTCATGCAGGCCAAATAAAACTCGATACGCACTGTATCAGAAATGGGATTCTTGACGCGTCTCCACACCCTCATGCCACCCCACCACCCCCTCCATACCTCCATAGTCTGCTTGAAGAGGACAAAGATGTCGGGGGCATCCTCGCGGTCCATCGGCGTATCGAAGCCCTGAAGAAAAAAGAATCGATATCCACCAATGCTGCCTCAAAACAGGCGGAGATATGTTTCATGACTCCTAATATAATTCGAATCCGAACCTCCGTCTCGGTCTCCTCGATGAATCCGGGTTGATCGTCATCATCGTCGTCGTCCGAATCGGAATCTCCAGCGCCGGTGTGGGCCTGAAGGGAGGCATTCAGTCGGCCCATCGAAAATCGCCGTCAGGAAATCCAGGTTTATTCAAGATTGGTGAAACGTTCTATTACAAAAAAATCGAACGCCATCTGATGCCGGACATTCAAACGAATCTACCATGAATTGTGTCTGTGTCGGTCTGTAACGACACGTTTAGAAGGGTCCTTTTTTACCAGTTGGACCCCACCGCCGAAGGCGGTGGGGTCCGACTGGTAAAAAAATAAATCTTACCACCTTTCGCAGATTCTCGAGGTACTCCAGTGTTCCCTCGTCAATTTCGTCCTCCGAATCGCGCAGGTCCTCCGAGATCTTGCTGAAAAGAAGCGAGGGTTTTTATTTACCCATTCCTAATGACCAGGTGATTCTTCGTCAAATCCAAATCTATTTACTCATAGTTACGACAGTTCAATGGATTTCCTAAACTGTAGCGTAATAAAACATTTCTATCCCTCCTCTGAAATATCGCAGCACCACTTTCCATCATCGTAAAAAGAATGAAAAATAAAACCACATAGAAGTGGCATTATCGACTCACCGATGCTTTCCGCGTCCCTTCTTCTTGGCCTTGGCTCCGGAATGAGTGGCGGGCGCTGCCTCCTCCATTTCGGCCACGTCGTCGTCGTCTTCATCGTCTTCCTCATCTTCGTCATCGCTGTCCTCATCCTTCAAAGATAAAAGATCAATGATCAAAGATCAAACTAGAGACTACAAATCAAAGCAAACTACGGGAAAAAGAGGCCGGCTCTCCAACGGACTCAGCACTTCAGTTTAATTGACAGATGGCACAGCCATGGATCTGCACGTACCATTTGCCCCTTGTATTGGTAACCTATGACTGCTGCACGTTACCTCATGGCCGCGTGGCGCAATGGATAACGCGTCTGCCTACGGAGCAGAAGATTGTAGGTTCGATCCCTACCGTGGTCGTAACTTTTTTTGTCAGTTTACCTGATATTCCGCCTGCAGCTTCATGGCCTTCTGCAGTCCCTCGAAGAGATCGATGCAGCCTTCGAGGATCTGTAACGTGGATACCGTAATCCTGACAACAGGTATGAGTTGATAGCAGACTAATAAATTTACCTTCTTCGGTTGGTAGGCGACGATACCGGGCCGGAGTGCCGCGTCCATCTTCAGCAGGTGAATCCAACCGAGGAGAGCCATCTGGAAAGATCCAATGATCATTAAATGCAGTACAGATCTGTAACGACGGGGCCCTAAGCGGACACATTGTAGCAGTTTGAGAAATAAATGCTCGTTGAAAGTGCAACTAGTGGGATCAGTGCCGCAGTGTATCATTTTATCAACGTAATGTTTGTCGAGAGTAATGAGTTATCGAAATCATTTATTTACCTTAATAATAGCGTTGTCTGTTTGTTACACCTATGACGTCATCGATTGCGCAATATTGTGCAATCGCTCCTCCCCCTCACATCTGTGACGTCACCGGTTTAATTACCCAAGTTTGAGGTGTATCCAGTCGGAGTCGGCGCCGCGCAGCGGTGCCGAGTCCGACTGGCGGTATTATAACATACAATTTTGAATTTAGAAACCACGGCATCTCAACATGGTCACTATGGCCCTCCTGACTGGCCCTGGCCCTCCAGAGACCCTGGATCGAATCAATCCATACTCAATCCCACTCACCTTCCTGTCGTGGACTCCATCAAAGTTGCGTACGAGCAGCATGAGTTGCTCCCCGATGAAGTCCATCGGCGACGCAGCCGAGGGCGCAAGTCTGCAAGGGACAACTTTTTCCGTCTGATCATGCTCCCCTTGGACAAGCTTTCATCGACATTTTCATACTGCTGTATAAAGTGCTGTGCGGTAAACACTTGGTTTACTGGGAACACCAGTCTTCAAAGTAAACCAAGTGATTCGCTTTTCTTCTGACGTTTCAATTGGTCGGAATAATTCTGGGCCCTAATAATTACCCATATCCCAAACTGTCAGAGTAGAATTCGCAATAATTATTCACATCATCGCTTACGAGGATTGCTCATCGATTGCAAAAACGGTGATTCCATCCATTCATAATCTAATTTTGGAAAAAAAAGGTTTGAAGGCTGGCTGGTACAAGTCGTGCCGCCACTATCTTACTTCTTGAGCGTCTCCACGGTGACCTCGAGGTTCGTGTGCAGGGCAGCGACAAGGATCTAAAGGGTTCCAAAGTATATGAGTTCAATGATCAAACTATAAAGGAATATTATTCAAACTACGAAAAAAGATTAAAGATCAACTCACACAGACACACATGGGCTGGAGCTCAGAGAGTCCCTCGAAGGGTCCGGCGAGTCGGTGGAGAGTGAGCATGAGAAGCACGGGGACTGCCTCTCGAATGCTGTTGCCGCATTGGAGAAGGAGGATCTGGAATCCGCGAATTTAAAGAACCCGCTGAATTAACGTTTACGAGTCGGGTGAGAAGAGGTCAATTTGTAATTCACTCTAATATATCACAACAGTGTGCTCAAGATATACCTCCATAGTCTTCGCAGCAGCCAGTTGGTTCTCGTCGCCTTGCTGGTTGTCCTGAACGCGATATCATTTTGCAATCACTCACAGACCTACTACAGTACCCCCCACCCCCTCCCCCCGGAGGAATCCTCCAGTCCGGTGCATCCATTTTACCCCCTCCTTTTTACCTCCATGACCATCTTGCACATGTCCAGGACAATGTTGAGTCGCTCGGGGCGGGCGAGGAAGGCCTCCGTGTCCGTAGTGATGTAGAGGTGCACGCACGGCATCACATCTAAAGAACGAGCAATGTTTCAAAATTAATCTTGACATCATGCCAAGAAATAAAAAAAGATAAATTTGCGCACCGGAATATAGGATGGACTGGTTGTTGGCGGAGCGGAAGACGTTGTAGACGTCCAGGAAGACCTGATGAAGTCTAGTCATTTGAGCGTTATTAAAGGCCAGTAATATTAACTCTACAATTATATGTCCAAGGCTGTCAAACTTATTTAAATGCGTGCAGGTAAGTTCTAATAGCTCCACAAGAGGACTGCGCAAGCTACCGTACACGTAGTTTCGTCCATCGTAACCCTTCCCTCCCTCCTCACCTCCCACATGGCCATCGAGACGTGCGTGGTGCACAGCGACTGGATGAGCATGAGGGCATCATCGTAGTATTCTGTAAAAATGGAGCCATTTTTCAAAAGATTCGTTGAAATATAACGGAATATCAGCTGCCTGGGACATGGAATTTGATGCAGATTAACTGGGATCGACGAGCTGTCATTGATAAAACGTGGAAAAAGGCCTACGGCCCGAAAAAAATGAAACCATTTTTGAGAACGTTTCATAAAATCCTCACCAATATTACACGTAGCGAAGATGGCCTTGACAACCTGGAGGACACTGCCCTCGACGGCAATCATGATGTCCTGCAATGGAGCAGATTTCTAGCATTACATTGTCCTCCGAATTCGATGGAAAGCAGCAGAATTGTCGCTCCAGTGTGGACGTATAAAGCAAGAAAATAAATTAAGGTAATTCTTCGATAAAAATAAATGCAAAAAAATCAAGTCAGGACTAGGATTCGAGCTAGGGAGGTCCTTAGTCCGGTTTCCGTCAAGCTCCCCTGCACCTACCTTCTGCTCGTCGACGACGTCGAGGATGTTGCTGAGGGTGGAGATGACACTCATGAGTGTCGGCGTCCGATCATCCGCATCCGGCTCTTGGATCACGTGCAGGAACATGGCCGACTGAAAATAGTTATATTTTCGCTCCACTCACGATGAACTGGACACAAAGCCATTACATTTCATTAACTTCGATTCAATTGGCTTCACAATAGGTTCAAATCGACATTTGTGGCAGACTCCGAATTAATTACAATACACCGCAACTCCTATCCGCCTGGTACCAAGTTTGTTCAGAAATATGCTAACGAGACAGGATTTTTGCCAACAGTTCAGCTGGAAAGATCTGCATTATACTGGGACTTCATCTTTAGCGATCGGAGATCAAAGATCATAAATATCCCACCAGTTCGGCGGCGATGCTAGCGGCGACGGGAATGATGTCCTCGAGGAAGTTGTCGATGAGTTCGTCGACGACGTTGCACAGCTCCTCCACCTGAAGGGAGACCGCATAATAATCAGAAAGTATTTTGGCATCGAGACCAAAAAGGACGAAATAAAAATATTCTTGTGGTAACCAGACGCTTCCTCTTTCTGACAACTCGAAATATGGAACACATGACAGGTTATTCCTATTTTTCTTCACAGGATAAAACTGGCAATAAAACACAATATAAAAAGTCACACGGCCTTCCTCTGTTCCTCGTCATACAAATGGAAAGTCGCTTTTCCTCCTCCTTACCTGTGTCTTGGATATGAGCTGCAGGACGGCCGGGATCATCTGGGCAACGTGCGGCTTGAACTGTTCCAGCACTGAAGGGATATTGCAATAATCTCGTTCACAGTAAACGTCAATTCGGCTGGTTCGCAGTGAGTCTCATTGTCAGTCCCTCCCCGTCTTCCACGATCGAAAAAAACAATTCGTGGTCCATCCCTCCTACTGTACTCTTCTGCACTACCGTACCCTTGTCTGCCTGCTCGTCGAGGAGGTACTGGATGGCGATGGCGGCCTCCACCTTCACGGGCAGCTCTTCGTTGGCGTCGATAAGTCGCTCCACGAGGCCATCGCAGACCTGAAGGACAATCAATGAGGTCAAATATAATGGAAGCAAATTGGAGTTCTTGCAGTCTCAAATTAGCACTACAATAAGAGATAAAAATAGCTCAATTTAACCAAAATAATGCGCGATTATACAAAGAAAGAGAAAAAAGGTCGAACCGATTTCAGGATCCGCGGCGTGTTGAAGACCGTGCCCGTGAACGTCTTCAGGCACCACGCAGCACGGGCTCGAACGAATCTGCAGGACAGAATATAAAAGAGATGCGCACCGCAGAACTAAACCTCCAAGGGGACCCCCAACTGCTGATTTCCAAGACAAACAACCGTTTTTGTCCGATTTTGCAAGGGGGTAATCCGAATAAGTTGCAGTGATAGAAGCCAGGTGGATACAAGGCACAGGACAAATGTAATAGCTGCCAATTTGCAGTTTGGTCAATGATCCGAGTTGTCATGAGGCATGTTTCAAAACCTACATTACGCGTCAAACACGGGCGAACTAAGTCTTGTTCCTCCGCTATCCACTCACTCCCTCTTCTCCATCCTCTCCCCTCCACTCACCTCGACTCGTGCTTCAGCCGCGGAATGACGTGCGCATCCAGCAGCTTCTCGCAGTCCTTCTTGTACTTCTGCAAAAATTGGCTTTCATTAATTTTGGGGATGAAGCCAGCTCTGAAACCCGGCGCATTGGCACATTGGTAATGATGCAACAAGTCAATTCCAACACCCTTCCAATGTATCCGTATTTGCCAATGGAATCAGGACAACAATACCTCTCTTGCGAGTACTCCGACCCGTTGATCAATCATTCTCACCCCGTATCTTCTGTCATCTCCCTCTCCCCAACTCCTCCTAATCCTTCTCCATCAGCCCTCTCTCCGTTACCTTGCTCAGTGCATAAAAGGGTTGTTACCGTGCAAAAATTTCGGCGGTGGGTTTTAGCACCTTTTTCCGCCTTTGGCGTTGGGTTCATGACAATATTTTGTTTTGGCGGGGGGATTTTCGTCAATTTTGCCCGTTTTAGGCGGGGTTTACTCCCAGCGTCACCTATGCGTCACCTATCTTTTATGCACTGACCTTGCTAGTGACGAGCTGTGTCGCCAGGTCACCGGCCATATGCAGTGCTCCATCGACGGCAATCGGCTCCGAAGATCGCTGTGTCAGCGTCTACAAGGAATTGTGTAAATACAAATGAAGAAATTGCATTATTTCCAAATTACTATATCATCGCATCCTTAATGTCGCTAGATCAAACAATTCATTAATAAATCAGCGTTCTCATCAACCCTCCTGGTTTTTATTGATCGATCTGCCATTTCGAACTTTGCATTCAAGTTATCATAGCTCCTTTATTGTTTGCCATGTTTCGTCATTGTGTTATCATTATTATCGTGTTCTATCACGCACAATTCATTTACCAATCGAAGTTTTCATCGAATCACTGGGTTTTACCATCCGATCTGCTAGCTCGAGAAAGGCCCTGTGCAATCTTCTCCACCCCCTCCTCTCCCACCTGGATGATAAAGGCGAGTACGGGCTGGACGACGTCCTTTCGCTTGCATCCCGCAGCCAGAAGACCGCCCGCGGAAGACGTCGGGTTGTGGAGGTCCTCGAAGAGGTCTACAAAGGAAGGAGGTGTGGAAATACTGAAACTCGCCCCATTTGCGCAACCAACACCATAGATCATTCCCGAATATGGAACTCTATTAATTTCACGTCACGAGGGTATAACATTTTGCAAAGATCACCTAAAATTTCGAAGCGCCTGCCACTCATCCACGACGGCTCCCTAATCTTTCAAGCTCACAATCAGTTTAATCGTTCCGAAAAATATAGTTTCGGTATGTGCCTACCGTATTTGTATCGGATGTACTCCCCGACATCCTCGTCCCACAGCTCCTCGTCCTCCGCCGTATGGCAAAGTAGCGGAAAGATGACGTGCGGCACGATTTCCTGTGAAGCATTGCAGTAATCAATAGGTCGGCAATGAATTTTAGACTTCTTTACGTGAAAGTACATTGAAATGAATGAACCCGGCGCTTACGAGTATCGCAATTTGATAAATACTAGTCTTCATCTCACGAGTGTGATATGGCCGCGATATCGAACTCGCAAATAAATAAGTAATGATCTTCATCTAATCATCGCGATAAGTCGTAGTTTCCTTTATTTCCCCTCCCGTCTCCTCACCATAAAGTGCGGCTTGATGGCCTTCCACGCGGCGGCGTGGCTGACTCCCGTCGTCAGGAACGAGAGACCGAGGTGCGTCACGCGGTTGGAAACAAACGTTCCCGATTGTCGATGGGCCAGCAGCTGCAAATATCAGGATTACAGTATTCGTGGGGCGATCGCCAACTGAACCAGAGGGAGGGCGTACCTGGAGGACTGCCTCTATGCATGGCACGGCGTGGGCAGTGAGGAAGTGCGCAGCGAATTCGGCATAGCCCGACTCCACTTGCCCAGGGGCGCCGTAGCTGGAAAACACGGGGTTTTTTTTAGTTTTGACCATGAGGAACAGGAAGCATCGTTGCGTGCCAACGAACTCAACATTTACGAAATCGTGGCACACCAATCCTCCTGGTTGCAAACATAAAACGCTACCACCAGAGATAGAGAGCCAAGAAGCCGCTCCAAATTTATTCAACTGTCATTCATCGATCCTCCAGTTCGGATAGGCAACCGAGAGGAATTCTACAGGCACCATAATAAATTAGTAGACAGTGCTCACCGCTCGAAAATCCTCTCTATCCACTTGGCCGCCCACTTGCGCAGCTTCCAGTGCACGTTCATCTCGCGCAGCTGAAATATATAAGTTACTGTACTCCGAACACGCTATTCGCAAAGGGATATAATTATTGCTACGAGAGAACAGTGAGCCAAATCACCTCGGGATCCTCGATGGCATCCACGGACGGCGGCATGGGGCGGAGGAGGATCTGAAGTGGGAATTTTAAAAGTACAATCGCAAACTGACCAAGGAATCTCCTTACTGTACCCTCACTCTAACTCTCTCCTTCCTTACCTCTCTACTTTGCGTCAGCCAGGCGTCGATCTGCTCGGGCACGATGACCGCAAGGTTGAGGGCGAACTACAAGGGAAAATTCAACAGATGGATACCGCTCTGATTTCGAATACATGTGCATCATTGCCACGACCAGACTAAAAAGAGTGTGTAATTATTCACAATTGTTTGTTTTATCATCAAAACGGATACTCTATAAACCGATTTTCCAGGTGTATCGCTGTCACGCTCTTGTCTCAAAAGGCCGCAGATGTTTTGAAATTAATTGCATCTTATTGATTTCGAATCCTTCAAATCGCTCATATATTTTGCCCCACCTGGGTGAGGCAGTAGACGATCTTGAGCATGAGCTTCTGCAGCGTTGCCGCTGCGTCGTCTTGCGATGCATTGAGCTGCTGGAATCTGCAAAGAAAGGACCGTAGATAGGAAACGAGGGCGATCGAATACGGAACAAGAAGGTTTGTTGAACCAAATCATCTGAATCAAAGTGTCATGACCAACAAATAATTAGCGCAGAACGATGTCATTCGATCGACTACTTTTTGAGCGTCAGAAAAAAACACAATTAAAAATCATGTAAATTCAACCGTTTTGCTCGAGATTCGCACACTTTTAAACCTTTTAAACACTGAAAACTCTTCGCCACCCGTCAGCTCCGCCCTCCCCGTCTCCCTTTCCCATCCTCGATACCCTGTTCGATTCGCTATCTCTTTCACGGCATTGGGGGGGGGCGGGGGGGGGGGGGGGGGGGGGGGGGGGGGGGGGGGGGGGGGGGGGGGGGGGGGGGGGGGGGGGG
>JACMIG010000550.1:12296-29983 GCA_014805385.1 Levipalatum texanum
ACATTTAAAACTTTTTAAAAAATTAAAAATTTTGCCCACCCTTCTCGCCCGCCTCCCCCGGTCCCATTTCCAAACTCCTTAACCCTTTTGATTAGGCATAGTTTTTAACGGAATTACCCCCCCCCCCCCCATCCTTACCTCTGCAGCAGGACTGGCAGCACCGGCGTCATGAGCTCATTCTGCGTTACGCGATCCTTCGCCTGCTTGTACTCGTAGATCTTGGAGACCTGGAGAGGAGATAAATTAAGTAAACTAAAGTGGATATTCAATGCAATCCGTTTGATCTTGTCTATTGTTTTCACTCATGTAATGCCGTAATTCAATATTGCTATAGTTTGAGTATGGATCATTGACAAAGAAGAACTACATTCAAATACAACACATCCTTGCGACGTGGAATCACCGGGTACCATTTTTTTCGATTCTCCCTCCTTTTCACTCCGTACCTTATGAAGGACGCCGAGAGCTCCGAGCCACGCGGCACTGTTATCCGTGGACAGCAACGATGCAATCTTCGGCGAAAACGAAGGCCATTTCTGCAGAAAATAAATAGTATCATCAATCGCTATTTATATTATCGAGGGTGAAAAAACGACAAACCTCTCCAAAATCCGTGCGAGCGATCGTCTGCGTCGCGGAGAGGAGCTGGATTCTGTAAAAGCCACGGTCTTGTCTTCTCCTGGCCGAAACCGTAACAATGGCTCTGTATCTCCGTTTTGACTTTGTTACTCCTGTTCCCCTCGGGACCACGCTACCGTAGCATGTTTCGACGTTCACTTTCTAATTCCCATGCTGACAAAAGTATTCCCCCTCCCTTCGGTTCGATGATACCGTAACTCCCGTTCTTTCCCTAAGGGACCAACGAACCGGACAGCCTCGATGGGGGCGCCGACGACGGCATCGATGATATTCTCGCGGATGAAGTGCTTGTCCTCCGGCGACACTTCGAATTGTGGCACGTCCGGGAGGTCCTCGTCCTTCTGGACAAAGTGGCGAGATGAGTAAGAAAAATATACTCCAGAGACTGCTCAATTACGGCGTTCTCGAAATAGAGAAAAAAAACGTTTCGCCATTTTTATACGACCTTTTTCTCTGCACCCTCGAATATACGAACTGGCTAATTTCTACGGATATCAGCATTTTTAAACTGTGATCAATTCAGTATTTTCCATCAAATCCCAGTGGCTGCACAGATCTTCTTCAATAATCAGAAGCTGTCCAACGAACCTCCCAGTACTTGCACATCATGTTCTTGAGGTAGATGACTCCGGCCTGCTTGACAGAGTCGGGAACCGTCGTATCCACGACAATTCGAAGCAGCTCCGGTCCGAATCCTGCCGCCGTCTGGCACTGCAACACAGAACCGCCTGGTTTGATTATTATTTATTTTTTTTATTAAATGGGGTTGTGTTGCAGATTAAAGATGGTTAATAAGCAACCATCTTTAATAGAAAGTGATGGTGCTAGTGCAGAGAAAGAAAAGAGATGGAATAAGACAGTCAATAAAACCACTCTCGCTCACTCTCACGGGGGAATTGATTTCTTTGGCGTGATTTATTCAACTTTAACAAACAAATTATGGTAAAACAACAAAGCGGAATGAAGCATAGAAAAAGTAACGAGAACCCAAGATACGCATACTGTACTGGAAGCATTTCAATGTGAAAGTAAGGGGGCGTTGACTAAGGTAGTTAGAATAGGGGGCAAGACATCATTTAAAAGTAGAGGGCGCTTGAAAACAAGTGCAATAAATGCGGGATGAATGGCAATAAAAAAAGAAATAGGGAAACGAGCGTGTCACGTACGGGTGGTTCAACATGTGTCAGATTGAGCTAGGTCTCTAGCAATAACTGTTGTAACAGAGGCTATTATCAAAGCTGGGTGAAGAGAACATTAAAGGTTTTTCCATACTCGATCAAGAGATTAAAGAAAATTAGAAAATTGTCGACTAAAACATAAATTATTGTAGAAGTAGAATTAGGCTGATCAAACTCGCATACATGGTCTAAAATATGCAAAAAAAGAAGCATAGAGAACACGGGGATGTTACCTGAGCCAAGAAGAATTTGGCGATAGAGGGGAAAGGAATAAAAACCAAACGTTGGTCAATCACTACCACTAGAACACTGCGAAAAAAACCGGAGACGGAAACAACATATTTACAAGACTCAACTAACGCTAAAACAATTGGAAAAGATAAACCAGGGATCGTTCGAGGCCACCAACGGTCCAAAGGCCAGGAAGAAGTTCCTAAATCGCACACATCTCTGCCATCTCGTAGTACTTCGTTGCCAGCTTGCCCTTCATCGCTTCGATAGCGACCTACAACGATGGAAACATGTTACGGGGGACCTCGACAGCCAGCCGCAGCGCGTAGTGGACGCGTTGCGGCAGACGAGGATATTCCAATACCTCGGCCGCTTCCGTGTACAGCTCGTAGGCGCGAGTGTAGTCTTGCTCGAGGCCGTAGCCACCCTGGAAGAAAGCGATGTACCAAGTTGCAAATGAACAGTCGGCATGATGCGTTTTCATCGCGTTCATTATCACTAGCTGGTAAATAATAATTGGCGTAACGTGAATCTGGCATTTTTTCAAATCAATATATTTGTAGTCGAAAAAATGCTGAATAGTCGTGTTTTCTCCAAGGTGAACATAGGCCTCATTCCCGGGTTTATCTCATTGGACGAATGGAAGAGCTCATCGCTATTGGGTTTTTTTGTCGAATATTGAATAGAGAGTAAATAAGCACCTCGTATCGCAAACGATATAAATTTCACGCAATTGATTGCGGCGTGCTACGTGGATCTCGCTGGTTCATGTTCCGATCTATCCCCTCACCTCCTTGTACATCTCGGCCATTCTCGCGAGAATGTCGTACTTGGGACGATACGATCCCTCATCGTCTCCTTCGTCAAAGCCCATGGCCTGAAGCAATACGGAATCATGTAGGATACCGTAATCCTCTCTCACCTTCTGGAACCACTCGATGGCACTCGGGTAGCTCGTCCGCCTCTCCTTGCCCATGCGTCGGCCAGTTTCAAAGGCCTGCAGAGATACGGATTAGTTTTATTAGCTGCACAAAACGAGAAGGAATCGCTCGTATTTTTCAAATCGTTTACAATGCGTTGACATGGATTCACAGAATTACAAGTTTCTAATGACGATACAATCCTGTGACAATCTAGCGCAAAACGTTTGGTTATGCTACTCCAAGTGAAGCATTATTTCAGTGAGAATATTTGCCCAAAATGAAAAAGTTAGGAGTTCGATGGAGATAAATATTTTTTTTGAATTTACCTCGGCCACGAAGAGCATGGCAGCTCGATCGCCCATCTCCGCCGCCGTCTCCATGAGCTCGAAAGCGAAGGCTTCCTGAAAAGGGCGAATAATCGTGAGCAACGTTCATGAATTAATGACACATCAACGAAGGAACACCCCCTATCCAGCCACCGCTCCAAAGATACCGGATTTAATTCAGAAAAATAATAGATCGTTGACCAAACTCACAATAAGCAGCTACATTGTGCAAGCGAAAATAAAACCAGTTGATTTCGTGATGCAAGCTCATTTTCGAAATAAATTAGGAGAAATTCAATGGTCAAGTAGCCCCTTACCTACTAATGCTATTTCCCCAACAATCGCTCATCTCACCTTGTCGACGACCTTGGGATTTCCGTCCTCGTCGAGCTCGTGCCACCCCTCGTCCTCGCCCACGTCCTTCAGCAGTTCGTGCGGGATTCCGTACGCCATCTGCGCGATCGTCACGATTGCCTCCAGGACGCCGCATCTGGAGACAAAAAGGCTATCACCAATTTCCGACTCCGAATACAATTTCAACATTGATGAGTATCGCTAAAGGATTGTATCAACCCCACTAAACCTCGAAAAACACACGGGTTCCAAAAGGTGAAAAATTTCAAGTTGCCTTCAATCTGGCCACTATCATTCTGGGTGTTGGTTGAGCAACGAAAGAACAATAAGATCGATTTCTTTTAGAGAGAAAAGGGGCGCATAATTGTTCACGTATTCGCCGGGTTCCAACTCGACCATGAGGTTTCCCCATCCCCACCTCCTCGCGACGTCGAGATGGTAGAGGGCGCTCTCCCTATCGTAGTTGACTGTTCCGGGTTCCGCCTCCTTCTTCCCATCACTCTCCGTCGACTGGCCGAGAGCCACGCGCTTCTCCGAATTGTCCTCCTCGGGGAGGAATCTGCGGGGATATGGATAGAACAAAGAAAGAATGATACATCGAATCGAGCAGTGCTGTTACAAATAAAGTAATAAGATGCAGCGTCAATCCACCGGGATATAATTCAAATGTCCACATGTTGTCAAAACTACCGACGTATGAAAAGCGTTGCGATGTGAATTGCTAACACTGGAATCATTATAGAAATTGAATGCTATCTGGCTCTAATCAAGTTCTTCCCACTCCGAAACAGGTGCTCACCGTCCCAGCTCGTGGTATCTCGCGAGGTCGAGATGAATCTGGCCGAGGACACTGGCTCGATGGGTGACACGGGCCCGTCCCGCTTCGTCTTGGAGCAGCTCCATTTCAATGGCAGATAGCACTCCCGCAGGCATCGACTGTTTGCGCTGCGACTGAAAAGGAATTATTATAATGAAATCCGTCTTTTCCCGCTAAGTCGGCGTACAGTAAATATGTTCATGTGCCGAAACACTAATCACCCTGGACCCCTCCTTTCTAGTTACCTGCCAGTACTCCTCCCTCTCCGTGTCCCTCGTCAGTCGACTGCTGCTTTCTCCATAGCTTCCATAGCTGCTGCCGACGGAATCGTATCGTTCCCGCTCCCTTCGCTCCACTGCGAGAGTAGCAAAACCGACCTGAAAATGCTAATGGTTCTGAGAAGAAAATGTTGTTAGTTCCTTGTCAAGACTAATGTAATACCTGAAGACGCAATGCAACCCTGCCTGTATTTTTGTTAGTACACAAATACGTTTTTTCACGATGCTCCGCTCATTGGAAGACCCCTCACAGATAGCAGTCCATCGCTCACCTTCCTGGCCCTGCCTCCTCCATTCTCCTCCTCGTCCTCCTTCCCATACACTTCGTCCTCCTCATCATCTTCCTCTCCACTGTCATCATCATCATTGAGAACGACGCCAGAAGTCACCTGCATGGAATGGATGTGGATTTTTATGACCAAAGAGAGTCATGTATATCGGAAACACTGTGCAATGACTATTATTTAGAGTAACTGCAACATCGATCCACCACGTTTCATACAATTCACTAAAATCATCGTATGGAACAGTGAAAAAATAGTTCCTGATTTGGCCTGACTGGTAGGGGGGTGCACATTAGAAAATTTGGGCCAAGGGGGGTGCACATTTCGAAGAAAATTGAGATTTTGCAGGTCGTTCTGGGATTTTTACGTCTAGGGGGGTGCACATTGGGACGTTTGGACCCGCTAGGGGGGTAAACATTGAAATTTTCAGTCAGGCTACTATTTATTCACTGGTATGGAACTATATATTATAGTGATTTTCGCAGAACTATGTTTACTAAACCCTCACCTCAGCAAGGCACTCGGCGCAGACACAGTCCTCATCGTGGGGCTCCTTGACCTTGACGCGCTCCCTTTTCACGCTTGCTTCGCGACTAGCCGGGCTGCTTCCTGAACGCGCTCGATAATATTATTTCATTCATTTTTCGGCCAGCATTCAGCGTCGCATTAGCAAACATTCCAGAGTTCGACAAGTCTAATTCCTAAACCAACCACAAGTCGCCTGGTTTTCACAGCGTGAAAAAATCCCAATTTGTAAATATCTAGTTGAAGCGAAATAGACTATCAGTCAAATCCACATTCTCACCTCCTCCCGACGCGCTCGACTCCCCGCGACTGCCTCCGGACGAGTTGGAGAGCACGGAGAGCGTACGCCTGCAAGCCATTCCAAATGAACCTATTATTTTCATGATTAAACAATCGTTCGTAAATAGAAACGGGCTGAACCTGGTGAATTGATGCAATTCAACACCCATTAAATATCAATATTTCCCACGATCAGTGACTGAATTACCCAAAAGTGGATTAGTGGATTCTCAAAAGTAGATTCTCCTACCTCCTGAGACACTCCATTGCATCGCCATCGCTGTCGACCGAGGGAAGGGCCTCGCAAACCGAGGCAGGGCGCACGAATCGCGTCGCTTCTCCACGGGTCACCACCGTCCCATCAGCCAGGGCCTGGCGCTCCTGGAATTATGTCCAGATGGAAATGTGTTTCAGTACCCTGTCAAATACTGACCAGAATTTAGAAACGAAAGTTATCCAATAAAATTTCTTTTTATCCATAAATCATACCTTATCCGACAGATCAAACTCGGTGAGGCAGAGTGAGTGGCAGATATCGTTGCACTCGTGCGAGTGGAAGAAGAGAGCCATGCCTGTAAATACCCAGAATAGTTGGATTCGTTCAAACCAGGAGCATTGGTGT
This sequence comes from Levipalatum texanum, assembly GCA_014805385.1. Lineage (NCBI taxonomy): Eukaryota > Metazoa > Nematoda > Chromadorea > Rhabditida > Diplogasteridae > Levipalatum > Levipalatum texanum. Next base: position 18,753 of record JACMIG010000550.1, read on the forward strand.
TACATGCCGAGTGCCAAATATAACGCAATTAAAACGCCGGGAATACATTTATAGAAGACAATTCTTCTTTTGAAATCAACCCACTCGCAAATAGACAACCTTTTGAATAAATATACCGTAAAATATTGAATGGTAGGCTTGTGTCGTGTTAGTTCTCACTAAAACCGTTATCCTCACCCTTGGTCCCGAGGTTGCCATCGCCGTAGTCCGTGCCGGCTATCGTGTGCACCTGCGGGTCCGTGTACAGATCTCCGACGCCCTGGAAACAAATATTGTTGTTGGCTCGGTGCCAAGACCCCGATTTGTAAAAAAAAAATCGCTACCTGAACATCCACGACAATCAGCTGATGCCCAGAGCGCTCGAATGTAAAGTGGCTGAAGGCTTGAGGGGTTTTCCTGAAAAAAAGATGATAACAATTCCGGCGAATTGATGTTTCGTCCTCATTGCAAAACGGAGCAGAAATACGATCGATAAGTCATTTCGATAAGTACGTTCGTCAAAAATGTCAGTATAATGAGAAATCTGCATTACCTCTGCAGTTCGCTGACGAATCCACTGTTGCTGTTGTACTTGACGTAGTCTCCCTCGATGTAGTGCTCCAAGTGGTACAGCGGCTGCCCGGGCATGTCCAGCATCTCCAGTACGCACATCTAAAATAATCGATAAATAGAGCAAAAAAATAAAATAAGGAACCTGAACAATGTCAATCTTCTTGGGAGGCGAGTGGCGATTGAATTCTTCTGCCCACAGCTTGGCGTCCATCTGTAGGCGAACATCTCCAAAGAGGACTTCGCGATCGACCTGAAGCGATATAAATTATAAGAAAAATGTGAATGTTACAACTCTCGTACCTCCTGAATGTATCTCTTGGCGACGTAGTTCGAGGCGTGTGCCCAGTCATTCGAACGCGACATCGACGAGAGCTGAAGAACGGAATGATAATGAATATCTTCAGAAATCGATAAACGTAGTAAGTTCAGATCACATCAAATTGCCACTCACCTTTTTCAGTCGGAAACATTCTCGCATGGCTCCGCGGGCGAACGAATCTCCTAGTAGCTTCACCTCGACAACGTCAATCGTCCATGTCTTACGAATCGCCGAGTATCTTAAAGGCGTTCCGATGATTATTTTTTTTAAAAATAATAAAGTACCTGTGCCTTTGCGCACGAATGAGCGGCAGCTGGTTGATGTTGAAGTCTGTCCACGGATCTCTGCAATGGCAACCAGATGATTAAATTAAGCCGGGGCGGAATATAACCGGATATATAAACCGAGCTACGCTAGTTTCTGTTCCATAAACAACTATTCATAAGCGCAAACCAGGTGAATTGACGTTATCGTAAAACCATAATAGGTCTTTCTCGATCTTCATTCAATAATCGAACAGCTTTAAAGAAAGCCTATCCCACCTCAACAGCTTCCTCGCGCGCAGTGCGGCACTCTTCCACCGCATCATGAGTCCCTTGATCCTCTTCCGATTCTCCTCCATCGTTTCGATGGGCAGATTGGGGTCGGCGGTGAGGGAGTAGAGTCTCTCCCACGAGTCTGTCGGATCTCCTCCCGACGTCGTCAGGGAACGGGAGCGAGATCCACCCGCGGACTTACCCGCGGGGACCCCGGGGGAGGAGAGGATGGGGGAGGGGGCGGTGGCTACCGATAGTAGGAGCTCCATCACGACTCCCCCGGTGGTGCCCTGGAATTGCACCACGATCCACCGGGGGTTTGGAATCGCAAGCAAGATGGGAAAAGAATAAAAACACCGCCACCGCGCCCCTCCCGCCTCTCCACCTCCTCTGGGGGAAACATAAAATTGGGCACCTACAATTTCGTTTTAGAAATGAAAACATTACAATAAAACAAACATGAGCACCGGAGGTGGAAATGCTTTATCGTGTTTTTTTTTCTTTTTTTCGGCTCGCCTTTCTTGGTCGGCCATTGTTGTATATTTAGGTGGGGGTGTGCAGTCTCACTCTATTTCATTCTCAATGCGTGAGGAGGGAGAGCAGGGAGTAAGTAAGAGACGGGAGGGGCGAGGTGGATAGTGCAAAGGTGAAAAGAACAAAAAAATCAATAAAATACCGTACCTGATCCAGGTACGCCGTTGCCTGCTTCTGATCTTCGGGGTTGGTAGTCGCATTGAGAGCCGTGAGCACGCGTTCTCGGTCCATCTGCAAATTAATTTTTTTGTTCTCTTCTCTTGTTCTATTGATTTTCCAAGAGGATCAATTCGTGATTATGACAGCTTGAAGCAACGATACACGTGGTTGTGCAACTCCCTCACATTCAAGCGGAAAAGACAGGAAATCCGAGTCATTGGCCAATAATTAGCCTCGTTAAAACTCTCGAATGGCCGATGATGCTAGTTATAGGGATGAGAATCATTTAGCAGCCATAGGAGATGTTTTCACTGGTCTCCGATTCCAGACACAGCGAGTACAACGCAAAATTAGAGCACTGACTGTTGTCAGCAATCTATAGCTGCAGCTATGCTCCCTTGTGGTGCACACAAGAGCGCCACTGCATTGGTATCTTTCCGAAACAAGCCTCACCCTTCAAACCTAAATGGAGGAAAGGTATATACCTCAAAGGCATATCTTTATATCCTGCCTCCTGCATTTGGGATAATACTAAATGGGAGCCCGGGCAGGATTTGCACGGAGGAGAGAGAGAGGAGAGAGAGATGAGGAGAGGAGAGGGAGAGATGAAGTCGTCTTGTTGTGAGCTCGAAACGAGCCCTGTATCCGACAGGGATAGAGAGGAGAGGGATGAGGCTAGTCAGAAGACACAGCACGTGAGATCGTCGACGCCAGACGTGCTACCGAGAAAAGGGCCCGATACTCTGATTCATACAAATTCTAGGAGAACTAAATGCAAGCACACTCTCATGAGGGATTCAATGGAACAAAAGGGCAGATGTCTAGGCCCACGGCTTAAATACAGGAGCAGCCTAAGCAATTGCACCACATGCCACACGAAGAGAGACAATTGATATAGAAAGACGCAGGCATCAATACATCTCAAGACTCTTCGACTTCCGCGAGCCTTGAACTGTGTTGATTCCTGCGTCTCCCCAGGACAATTACCTCTCTCCGCGAGTCATGTAGTGCCTGCGTCTCTCTTGGCGAATATCTCTAGCCGCGAATCTTGACCTATATCGGTGCCTGCGTCTCTAATGCGAATTATCTCTCGCCACAGTCATGTTGTGCAAGCGCTTGGACAGCTCCCGTAAATGGGCTTGCACCAAGAGCCTAGGAATATAAAATCAGCACGATCCGAAGCTTCTGGAATTTTCCACGTAGGTAGGGAATGTTTCGTGGCACGCAAAGTTTCTGGCTAAATATATCAGTTCCGCCCCAAATTTAGGCCATTCGTAGGATATTTCACCATTTATGATCCAATATGGATGGGCTTTCGCCCGAATGGGACGATCACCAATGAAAAGGGGCAACCGAACACGGGATGCTAACGACTATATTCTTCTTTACAGGGCGGCCCTCCTCCCTCTCTTCTCCCTCGCCGGTACGCGAGAACCGCGAGGAGAGACAGGCGTAGGACAATAGCCCGTCTCTCACGCGTGCCTACTATTCTCGGAGGGGGGAGGGGGCACAATACGGTCAGGGTGGCACTTACATAATGCCCCATTCAGAAAGTATAATCTTAATTCAACTCCAAAATAATACCCTCAACACCCTCATGGGAAAGATCTATTTTACGATTATTTCCCATTACTAAAATAGCATTGCAAAAGCAATACTATTTCCTCAGCATTCCGGACCTGATATAGCCCATCGTCACGAGTTCAAAATCGTCACTCAATAGGACGATAAGAAATTGCTGCACATACAATGATGCACGCGGGATGGGCGCGCTGAGCGCCTGACAGACTGTCGATACGGAGAAGACGGAAATGTGACGAGACAGTTTCCTCCAGCAGACAGTGTCTGCACGCCAGCCAATCCCATTCAGAGGGTTGCCCGGAGATTCGACCAAAACTTCAAGTCCTGGCAAATCAGGAGCGGGAATTTCGTGAATTTCCAAAGGAAGAAGTGCCGAATTGGCGGGTAGGCGCGCACGTGGTTGAATGCAACATTACACATTCGAGTGACGGGAATAGTTAGGCTTTCTTCGATCGCTTTCGGACGTGATAGTACGAAGGAAAGAGCCACGGCGTGTATCGAGAATCGAGAGGGGAGATGAAGAAGAAAGTGGGAGAAACCGAGTTTGAACTATGAACAACTGTCGATGGACAGCTCGCTCGGCCCCCGAAAATTCCCCGATGAATTGGTTATTTCCGGAATTGGAACATACTGGTCTGATAAAATGTTTAGATAAATCAAAGTGCTCGAGATTATCAAACAAACCTTGATAAAAGCTGAAGCTGAAGTTCTGGAACTGGGGGACCCGGTGAGAGAGGTTAGGCCTCCTGGAATGTCACTGTTAGGCATAAGTTGATCCGTGAGGATGACAAGCATTCAATTACCCGAAAATAACGGTGAAACATTAAGAAATAAAGCCATAATGCTCGATTTTAGGCCGGATTTTTGAGAAATGATTTCCCAGTTCGCAGCGCACTAAAATTACAGCGGTCGGCGCTAAATGCAGGAAGTTTGCACAGATCAGTTTGTGATTGGCACGAACTGATCGTCGATACTTTCATGAAAATTATCGGTGTTTGTAATTGTTATTCCTCTATTTTTAGAGATGCCTCCGAAGAAGCTGCGTCCGGGCGTTCCGTACCTCCGTTCCTCGCTCAAATTCAACTGGGCTTCGACGGATGAGATGGACGGACGCGAGATCACCGAGATTCTTGAAAGGTATAACTTTTTTATCATAGTCGGTAAAGACTTCGATTGCTCTGAATACTACTCTCTAAAATGTTGTTTTTCAGTATAGGAAGCGAGCTCGTCGAACGAGGACTTGCCGAGCGGGCAGAGGATCGTGGTGAAGGTGACTTCCTTACAGCATTTTCTTCTTATTTGCCGTCATTAATGAAACAAAATGATCCTGCAGCTTCGGCAGCCTCCACGAGTCAAAGCGCAACATTGGCAAAGAATGAAGGTTCCGTCGAATCTGCAGGGAAAAAGCAGAAACGACAGCGACCTCGACTCTCCTTCACGGATCGAGAAGTATGTATTCATTATACTAATCGTTTTCGTTGGACTTTAAAGAATCGCAAATTCAGACTCCGGACGCGTGCGTCGGACTCAACGCAGTTTTCCGCGCCATGTCAGAGGGTCGAGCCGGTGAGGCTGCACACTTGGAAAATTAACTTTATTTATTTAGAATGAACTTTTCATTGGGCGCAATGCAATTGACTAAAAAAATATTCAGACGTGGCTGTCTTCGACTCCTCTATCTTGAAGGCATCGGCGGTCGCAGCGGCGATTGGAATGTACGCACACAGGTGCGTAATTTCAAGATTTATAATGTAAAAAATAAATGCTATGAAAATAAACGTGAATCAATCAACAAATGCATTTGGATCAATCAAATCTTAAGCTGCTCGAGAACGACATCCTCGTTTTCGGTGCCCGGACTGGATGCAGCGCTATCAGCGAGGCTCGGAAGGTAAGTGAATAGAACTTTCGATCTTAGTTGTCGACTGAAAAATGTCGGCGGAGAAGCCAGACTTCATTTGACTTGTTGAGCACGCTTATGAAGTGCGAAACTTCGCCTAATTTATTGCAGTGGTCAAGATTTCGTATCTCATTACGCCGTTTATCTCATTGGACGTGCTTCATTTTTCCTACTTTTGCTGTTTGTACACACATGTTGCAAATGCTCGAAAAAAAGCTCATAAATGAGACTTTCCATGCAATGTTTACTAATATTATTTCCATGCAATCTTTCGCTAATACCTCACAGGTGCCAGACTAGACAAATGGGGAGACGCTAAACACTCGAGGATCGATTCTGCCCTCCCTACTAATAGCCGTTACTTGACAGGCGCGGAACCGAGGCCGTGGCCTTCACTTCGGACGGCGCTTCCTCTGCCCTTTGCACACTTCTGAGGAATACACTACGACGCGTGACGATCGACAACCCTAACGTACGAAGATTTCATTTTTCTTACTAATAATAAAATAAGTCTACCACGCATTCGGTAAATAAACTGCTTCTTCAGAATATTTAAGTTGCAGCTGTAAAATATTGTTCGCAGCGCGGAGCGCTGCGATGATTTGGCTTTCCCCAGATCGAATGCAATGCACCGTTCACGGTGCCGACTATATAGAGTCGTGGGAGCGAGTTGAAAAATATCGCATAATTATGAGCGTAAATTTTTTAGTATATCCCCAAAATTTCATGAAAATTGGTCCACGGGTTCGCCCGTGGAGAACGTTTGAAGTGACCTCTAACCGCTAAGATATCTACTTCTTCTTCTTCTTCTTCTTCGCAGACGTTTTCATACCACGCGATCGGCTAGGGGTGGAGACAAAGTAAGAGTGGTTCTATACTAAGTCGACCGAGAGAAAAACTTTGGCCTTGGCAGAATTTTGATTTTTTGCCGTTTTACAAAGTTATCGCGGTGGCGCAGTGGGATGTGGCGCACTTTGAGCGCGGAAGGTACCGGGTTCGAACCCCGCCCGGTGCAGACTGTTTTGCTTTTTTGCAGACTTGATAATATGATACCGGAACATGTTTTAAACATGTTTTGACATGTTTGAACACGTTTGAACACGTCAGAACCTGTTTTTGCCCAACTTACTCCAATTGCTTCCAAACTTGGCAGGATGATTCAAGAACATGTTTTAGGCACTTTTTGACATGTGATTTGGCTTTTCATACTTCCGCCATTCTGATTGAATGCCGCGCTACTTCCACACGAGCCAAATCACACCCCGTGAGTGATATCACCGCTTTCCTACAAAAGGCAAATCAAAACCCAATTTGATTTCAATGCCTTTAGTCGCAACTAGCAAGATCAAAAGCCAAATCACATTATTCATTGATTTCAACTCATTTTTACGGAATCAACACTTTTGCGGAATGTGTGAGCCAGTGAATAGGGGAAAGCCAAATCACAGATAATTTTTTGCGTCAGCCCCGTTTTCTAGATTGACATTTCTAAAAAAGCAACCCCTGTGAAAAAAGGGATTTTCTAATATTTATGAGAAAAATAAGTTGGCTACAAATGCCCCCCCCCTTCCCTACCTCAATTTTTCTGATCCGCGCACTAATTTTGTGTCGTTGTAGGCCAACCCCTCGACACCTTCCCTCCCTGCAGCTTCAAGCGTGTACTCCGTGGGGAAAGATCCCGCGGTACAAGAGAAGAAAAAGAGGAAAAAGAAGAAGGCCTTAACGACCAGCTAGGAAAGAACAGTGTAATAAACAGCACTCCATCGTCAGTTGTTGATTTTGTACCATCTTGCTGCCAATTTTTGCTGTTGATTTTTTGAATTTAGATTGTGTAGGAAGATAAACGCTGGGTTCACATTCAAAAAATGCATCATTCATTTCCTGCGAAATAGGAGCAAGGGAACGACTCCATCCATAAACCTCCGTGTCCATTCGTCTCGAAATTACGTTGCCCTCCTCGGAGACGCTCCCTTCTCGAAGAAGAATGGAGAAGTGAACCTCATTTTCAGGCCGCGAGCAGGGACCATGAAGGGGGAAGTGAAGGGAGAGGGGGGAGGGGCCCTGTTTCAGGGAGCTCGATTATTTACTGCTTCGCTTTCAAGAGAGCACCGATCTCCGCTATTTGCTCGAGATATTTCCCCCCTCGCATTTTTTGCTATCACGTGTTAGTGGTAAGAGTCATCACATTGAGAGAAGTATGAGCAGGGGAAGAGGAGGAGGCAGGGAAACGGCCTGCTCCTCCCATCTCCTCCCTTTCCCATTCCAACCCTGCCATGGGCTCGAAATGCTTGCGGCATTGGGAGCGGCTTTCTGAGTCGTCCTTATGTATATTTCGGACATAATAGTGTACATTAATAATTGTTCTCCTGTTCCCCCTTGTGCTTTTTGTGCTTTATAATTTCAGAGTTCGCGTAAAGATGGAGTTTCCAATAAAGGTCTCAAGTCCTGAAGAACTTAAGGAAAAAAGAAAAGGGCTATTCTTCGACGTGTTTTTACGTCCTTCTCTAGACTTGAAGTCCGTCGCGCGCGCCTAACACAAGCCCTCCATTCTCTGCAGAGCACGCACCTCTATCCAAAGGAAGCGGACCCCGGGGTGCCCTCCCCCCTCGCCTCCAGCCTATTTGAGAGTATTGGGCTTCCCCCTCTTCCCCCATCGTCCTCGGTCCTCTTTCTCTCTTCCCGCGAGTGTTCGACTCTCCACTGGGCTATCTTTCTTGTTCTAACATTCCGAAACGTCATTCCGGAGTCGCGGGTTTGGTTCCAGAAAGAAATATTTTCGCCCCGGAAATCCATAACAGTTATTTACACAAAGTAACGAAATTATGCTAAGCTTATCTGATTCTAAAAAATTAATCATTCTCTCCAAAAATGGTCAGTAATTGTATGAAGCTCACTCGTGCGCGCGCTCCAATTGAACAGTTTTGATTATAAAGTACGGTATCGCGGCGTGTCAGTCGTATGCCAGTGCCTTTCGTGCTTTTCATCGACTTTTGTTCACTTTGATAACGTCGTGCTTGCTTTAATCCCTCTAGGCCGCTCTACCCATTCCCTAAAAGTGTCGCGGTCTTGTGAGCCTCTGGAATAGCGCTGTTCCTCTTCCGATTTGAGGACAACCCTATTCGTACTGACAAATGGCCCCATAGGCATGCTCGCATCGCGCTTTCTCAAGGCAGCGATTGGACGCTTTAGAATGACGTCGGCGACGTCGAACGGGGAGGCGGTAGCTGGTGGAGGCGGCGGAGCAGGAGGAGGAGGGGGAGAGGCGGCGGCGAATGCTGCGGCGGCAGGAGCAGTAAACGCGACGCATAGTGCTGAGGGCATGGGACTCCACGATCGCCCCATCAAGGTTTCTGCTATATTTATGTTAAGAATTTCGCTTTAGAATATTCCTGGAAAATTTTTTGAAATAAATACTATTAAAGTTGAAAAAACAAACGTAAAAGATGGTTGACTTCCAGGGACTAATCCTCGACATCACGGGCGTGCTCTACAACAGCATGGAAGGCACGGATGGCATTCCCATCGTCGGCAGTGTCGACGCCGTCAAGAGGTCTATTTATTGTTAAATTTTGCACATTTAATCGTAATTTCAGTTTTGAAAACCGGTATGAAAACCGTAGTTTTTCTACTTTTTTTCAAAATGAAATTTCCCAGTTTCTTCTTTGCAAAATTCCGACGAAATTTATTTCACCAGTTATATCGCCCCTACGCCATTGTTGAAGTGGAATGGAAAACGTTGATGTTTGAATGCGTTTTTAAAATAAAAATTAAACCAGCGCCTTGTAGACTGTATTCTACCTCGTGCGTGCGCTTCCTCTCCAACGAATCGACGGGGACGCTGGAGCACGTCGTGGGCAAGCTCGGACGGCTGGGATACGAGGTGAACTCTCGATTAGGATGGCGCTGTCTCCAGTGAAAGTTGCCATAAAAATGGGCGAAAACGAGCCCATTTGGATTAAAGTGCCTCTCGTTTTGATCAAACATTCTTCGGAGTCGGCGCCTCCCTACTCCCGATTATTTTTCTCTAGAAATTTTAACCGAATTTACGACACAAATTAAAGACAGCTACAGGTAAATATATTGTCGAATGGTTGTATAAACTTCAAGGAATCGAAGTCGATGTGAAAAAACAAATTCGTTGCATTTGGTTTTAAAACAAATAAATACGATGGGATAAATTAGGATGAATGAATAAATATACATCTCCAGGATCTTAACGCCGCGCACATCATCACACCGGCTCCGACGGCTGCTGCGTACTGTGCTGCCAACGGACTCCGGCCCCATCTCCTCGTGCATCCCGGCAAGTGTCTCAGCAAAATTATATCTTTTGCAATTCGTCAAAAATATATTTCTTTGCAATTAATGCGTTCTTACCTTCAACAACCGACGGATTTTTTTTAGAATTTGTCCGTTCGCTCTGGACTGACTATTTCACTGTGTGCAAATAGTGCATATTCACAAAAATATTTAGTTCATTTATAACCAATTAATACTTTCCCAGGAATTCGCACCTGCTTCGATGGCCTCTCGCAGGAAGATCCGAACTGCGTACTCATGGGCGATGCCGAGCACGCCTTTACGTTCAAGGTTTGTCTGGTCCAGTAGTGATTACCTACGGTAATCGAATAAATTAATCCACTAGTTACGTACAAAAGTAATTTTCAGGCCATCAATACGGCCTTCCGGCACCTCATGAAAATGCGTGACCCTCTGCTGATTTCGCTTGGATGCGGGTGAGGCAACATTGGGCCCGGCAAAAATTTTCTGTATTTTGAAATCGATACATATTATTGATTTTGTAAATATCGATCGATTTGTCGATTAACAATTTTCAGCAAGTTCTACCAGCGCACCGACGGGCCGTGCATCGACGTGGGCGCGTTCGCCGAGGCCCTCAAATTTAGCAGTGGATGCAGGTCAAAAGCAAGATCGTTCCGGAAAAATACTAGAAATCCATTTTGGCGGCAATTCAGACTTTTTGGAGGTCGCATTTTTCTGGATAAATATTTTCATCAATTTATTCTATTACAGGCACGTCGTGATCGGGAAGCCGCAGTCTGCCTATTTCCAAGCAGCCCTCGATAGCATGGGACTACAGAAGGAGGATGTCTGTATTTTGATTTTAATTAAGACAGAAATTATCTAATGTTCAACTTCCATCCTGTGGGGGTGTGAACAGGGGGTCGGCGCCAGGGGGTCAAATCTTTATGGTAGATACCTTGGGTGACCACAAGCACCGTGAGGGGTACGGTAGGTCTCGAACAGGCTTTCGCTTCGAGACCAAAAATAGTACATCAATTCTTATTTTGCTCGTATTATTTTAGCTGCGGTTTTTCGCCAAAATAAGCATACCAGCGTGCTCGGGGGACAGAGGCGTACATTTCACCACCCGAGGCCCACTTGCGCTAAGTTCGTTTTTTGAGCAACAAAATTTTGGTTTTGCATTTTATTTTTTTTAATTTTCGCAGTAACCGGGACGGAACGGAGATGGCATGTAATATGTGCGGAGTGGGTCTAGGCACCATTTAGTAATAAAATAAAAAAATTAAACCTCATTAAGAAAAGCGAAAAACGCCTGTGAGTTGGCGAATGTTGGTGCCGAGGGTCGGGGGTTCGAACCCCGCCGGGTGCAAACCTTTTGCTTTTC
>JACMIG010000551.1:0-29960 GCA_014805385.1 Levipalatum texanum
TTTGGTGAAAATTCGCCGAAAATTTTGTGAAACGGTTGAATCTTTGAACATGTGCGCTGGTTGGGGTATTTTACAAGGAATATGCAGCACTTTTGTTTTCCGCCCTCAGAGGTCCCCTTGGGCTGTGACGTCATTTTTAATGATCGAAATTACAGCAATAAGTGGCGTTTTTACTCCAGTCGTTAGCATGATGAACATAGTCTGAGAAAGCCCATTTCCACAGCACTTCTAGATGTTTCGGAATTGTTTCGATTACTTCTATATGAGAATGCCAGGGGGCCTATTCTGCATGTTATGCCTCTTGGAATTAGGTGCCCCGTCACTGCGCACTTATTCGGACAATTGTCACGCTTTTTCGCAAGGGCATAAAAAATCGGTTGAAACGGATTTATAGCTAATCGGATACGCTCGAAATTTTAAAAATATTTTCAGATTTTTAGAATGCACATTTGCAATTGTTGTGAAAAATGATAAAAGTTCTCGATTTTCTTGTGAAAAACCTGTGACCTAAATTTTCGATTTTATCACTGATCTAGGGAGTACTTTTTACGTAGAGTTCGATAAAAAATAGCTGATAATCCGCAAATGCTCAAAACTTGGTCAATTATGAGGCTACATAAAAAGTTCAGAAAAAAATGAGATTTGACCATTTATTTCAGACCGAAAAAGACGTCCTAAAAATACAAAAAAATGTTCACTAGCATAACTTTTTATGCTCTTTCGAATGATATGCCTAACTTTGGATATCGATGAAGCTGCGCTGAGAAAGCACATTTCGTCATTATATCGATTTTCTCGATCGCAAACTGGCGCAACCTCACAATATCGCAGTATGTTTCTCCTGAGCCCATGGGAGTTCCGCCCTGCTAGTATGGGCTTCAGTGAAGTCATTTGGCTGTGCCGCCCCCTACTCAGCGTTGTTCCGCTCTTACATGGTACCTCTTTTAATTGGGGAAGATGATGTAGACGGTGAAAACTGCCTCAACGGTTCCATTCGAAATGATCTCCCTGTGGACGGCGGTGTCGGGCCGCTTGACTGCGTATGCAGACTTGGCTACGAATCCCGGGATGGAACCGCGGACACGAAAAGGGAAGGATGCGCACACATCCCATTCGACTAACGAAGTACTGGTCAACATTGTATGGAACGTTGTAGTTGGAGTTGGTGCAAGTGGATGAGCAAGGAGTCATAGTTGTTGAGTTGTCTGAGCAGTTCTATTGGAACGAGACACAATGTGTGTATTGCAGGTTCGATCGAATTTGTCTTGCTGCCGATCTTAGAAGAACGCGAAGCCGAGGACAAACGTCGTTTTGATAAACAGCAAATACATGTGTATTAGTAAGATGTGTGTAAGTAGCCGTGCGCATTTTTCGGTTTTTGATGTGGATAGCTGCGAGAAAACTTTGCGGCCCTCATGGTTTTCACTCACCATGTGCGAAAAATATCTGTCGCTCGATCAAGTAAGGCATGCAGTCGATCAGAAAAGAACGCGATCGTGGAACAACTACTTGCATTCCACCATCTCTGCCTATTCAATCTTGAAATGTGTTTCAAAATCAATGTCAGCAATTGCCCTCATTGATCTATAGGAGAGCCTACAGAGTCTGCGCATGCTGTGCACAGGTCGATGCTATCAGCGACTAGGCATAATATCACAAAGCCTCCAGTGCCGGGATTACTCATCTTGAAAGAAAGGGCTTAAACGCCCCCGCGTGAGCATCAGACCAAGATGCGTCACTGAGGGCAGTCGGCGAATAATGATGCCATTGCCCTTCGTTGAGTTTTGTTCGGGGAAACTGACTCGGAATGGAACACATGAAGACGAAGAGAAAACAGATAATCTATAACAAAAGAAAAAGCGTCCTTGATCATTTGATAGCCCATATGTACGTTGGGTTCGCAACTTCTCGCAAAATAATTTTCATCACGTGAAATTCAACTCAATGTTTTACGCGACGCGTGCAAACTGATGGACACTCTTTAGAGTAGACTATTCAAGTCTCGTCCGAAATGAGACGGGACTCTTCAATAATAAAAAAACGACGGAAGGCAACACTCTTAACTAGCAAAAAGAGTAGACGTTTAGATCAAGAGCGAAGTGAAAGGAGACGTATTTGTGAAATTATTCGCTTCTGAACTGTGTTTGCTACATCTTGTTTGCTACATACCCCCAGCGTGATAAATGTAATGTAATGTAATGTTATCTTGCAAGTTGAATAGTCTAAAAAATAACTGCAGTTTTCCGGCTGTTTCCACTAATATCGGATGTTTCAATAATATAAATGTTCTTCCATAAACGCCGCGAAAGAATATTTACTGGGGATAGCACGTTGCGCTGTTTTATTTATTTTTTTCAGATTGATTTTAGTTAAACAATGAGTTTAGGTGGGATTCCGCTAAGATGGTTAAGTCACCGGGTAATTGTTCCGGAACCATTATTTGGCCTGTGAAAGAGCACGAGCTCTGGGAAGGCACAACAGAGTTTGACACGGGCATTAGATGTTCAAAAATGGCCGAAAATGGAATTTTCCAATAGGCTGGGTATCGTCTTAAAATTAAAGGTGACGCACTTCTTAAATAAGAAAATAAATAAGAGTCAGTCTGTCTCGTTCAGTCTTGAAAAACCACTGTGTGACTCGAAACTGACATAGCGAGTAGGGTTGGCAGACAGAGTCAATTGACTCTCAAGAGTCATTTCAGACAACCAGAATGCCTCTGACAAGGGAATCATAACAATTCGAAGTGGCCTCATTGAGTCTAGTATGGGGCGCTAGACTACCTCGGTCCTCAAACCACCAATTCAGTTTTCATATCTTCCGAATCGGTCTCTACTGGGAAATGCCAACCAATAGAGTAGTGAAAAATCGATATTTTAATTTTGTTTCGAATCGAATCGAGTCATGGGGCGCTGTGATGGGGTGCTCCGACTGATGAAAAAAATACCCAAGTGTAACGCCCAAAACGTTCCAGGGCGAAGTTATGGCCTGGAATGTGTTGAACCCGGAACGGATGTCAGTTTGGAGATTCCCAGCTCGCAAGTTATGCATAATTGGGATACGACTTTTATGTTTTATTAATGAGGACGAGTAGCTCTCTCAATTCCAATATTGAAATACGAGATTGGAAGTGATCAATTTTCATCGAAATTTCGACCCATGAAGGGGGGATCATGGAAAAAATCGATATGTTCACTGTGGATCGATTCGAAACGAGTCATGGGGCGCTATGCTGGGGTGCCCCGACGGATGAAAAAAATATTTGTATGTAACGCGATATTCGCTCCTGGGCGAAGTTATGGCCTGAAATGTGAAGAACCCCGGAGCAGATGAGACATGGAAATTCCCAGCACGCAGGTTATGCATAATTGGGGTACAACTTTTATATTTTATTTACGTAGACGAGTAACTCTCGCAATTGCAATGTTGAAATCCGGGATTGGAAGTGATGAATTTTCATCGAATTTTCAACCCATGATACGGTCATCATGGAAAAAATCGAAGTGTTCACTATGGATCGAATCCAATCGAGCCATAACGCGATGTGATGAGGTGCTCCGACTGTTGAAAAAAATACCCGTATGTAACGCTGACTATGGACCAGCACGAAGTTATGGCCTGAAATGTGAAGAATCCGCTACATTTCTTCACATTTCAGGCCGTAACTTCGTGCTGGTCCATATTCAGCGTTACATACGGGTATTTTTTTCGTCACTCGTACCACCCCATTACAACGCCCTATGACTCTATTTGATTCGATCCATAGTGAACATATCGATTTTTTCCATGATACCCGTATCATGGGTCGAAATTTCGATGAAAATTGATCACTTCCAATCTCGTATTTCAATATTGGAATTGAGAGAGCTACTCGTCCTCATTAATAAAATGTAAAAGTTGTACCCCAATTATGCATAACCTGCGAGCTGGGAATCTCCGAACTGACATCCGTTTCGGATTCAACACACTCCAGGCCATAACTTCGCCCTGGAACGTTTTGGGTGTTACACTCGGGTTTTTTTTCATCAGTGGAAGCACCCCATCACAGCGTCCCATGACTCGATTCGATTCAATCAAAAGTGAAAATATCGATTTTTCACCAATCAATAGCATGGTGATCTACCGTGTTGACCGTTTGGAGAGATATGAAAACTGCATTGGTGGTTTGAGGACCGAGGTAATCTAGCGCCCCATACTAGAGCTTATGAGGCCACCTCCGGTCCACCGAGTTCCCTTGTGAGGAAGGTGTCTGGATCCGACTCAGCCAGTCATTCAATTTCTAATAGCTCACGTCTGCTTTAGCATCTTCAAAGGGATTATCCCAGTGCATCGTTGCTTTCTCAGATCTGGCCATTTCTCACTGCGCACCGATGCGAGAAGATTAACATTGCACCGGACTTACACTAGACTTACCTCACACCAAGTGCACACAAGCTTAAGTTTTGCTGCGTGGTTGACGTTCAAACAGCAAACTCATAACTTATCTTGAACTATTGACGTTCATACACCAAACTCACAACTTATCTTCGAATGACAGACGCTCTTGCAACGATCTTCTAACTTCTCTACGATTTTTCTCAGCATCATGGAGGTCACTGCAATCGTGATGGGATCCATTTTTTCATTGTCTGCTGTCATTGCGGTAACTGAGTGAAATGTCAGAAATGCAAATGAGTGACAAATTTTCCAGCTTCTACTCAACATTATTGTGCTTGTGGCTATTATCCATGGGAAAATGCTGTTTTCTCAGGTTTGCTACCTTTGCACGCCCTTGAAATTCTTGCGTTTTTTCAGTTCAATGCTGTGTACATTCTATCATTGCAAACGATAGTCGGTGATCTTGCCATGCTATTTGTCCACATTTTATATCAGATACCGTCGACATTCGCGCAGGTTTGCAGTATCAAAGAGTGCCCTATGATTCATCTCAGAGTTGGCTATTCCCCGGTGGAATCAGTGACGTGGGAACGATCATTATCTCATCCATCTACATGCACTGCTGGACGCACACTTCCATATCACACATCCTCTTTGCTGGCAATCGGTGCATATCTGTCTTATTGCAAATGTCGCCCTCGCAGTCTGCACGCCGTGGTGTTCTACTGGCAGCGATCGCTGTCCACTCGTACAATTATCCTTGCCTCGATCCTCGCTCATGGCGCAGCTGCAGCGATCACACTACTGCAAGTCTTTGTGTCCCCGTGCTGCAGGTATTGATAGAGACCTAGTGCGAATGAGCCCCTCCTCAGACATCGGTTTACAATGTGTGCTGTGGAGAAAGTGAACTCTTCTCCGAGTTCTGAACTGCACACACTTTTTGACATAACTAAACTTGGGTATCATTTCCAGGATCTCTTTCCGCTATGATGTCTATTGTATGTTTACGTCCTCCAAGATGGCGTAGTAAACTACAACGAGACTTTTATCGATATGCCTTTGAATATATTGAGCTCGGGGACGTCATTCGTGTGCTATGCAATCGTGAGCCAGTTATATACCTTATATTTATCAACGTATGACAAAAGAACGACGATCGATCATAAACCGTGAAAGTACAGTCAATGTCTGTTGGGCCTCGTAACGCTATTGTCCGGAATTAAAGTGATGCGGAGGCGACGCGCGAAAACTACTTGCTAAACAGCGAAATGATCTATCTTCTGCGCTTGAAGACAGATCATTTCGCTGTTTAACGTTAAATAGTTCGCGCCTCCGCATCACTTTAATTCCGGACAATACCACCCTTCCTTCACTGATCGTTGCAAGGTCCTCAGATAATCATCTCGATGCATCGTCGGCTGCGCGATTCTTCCCTCGGATCGGCCGCCAGGGAGCAGAGGAGGCAGCGGGAATACCGCTACTCCCTCCAGTTCCTATTCATGGCAGCGTGGTATCTGTGTGCATGGCTTTCCTTCAGGATAATCCCTGCACTGGCAGGGAATACTCATCACAAATGGATATATGGGTGCATCCATGAACTATACGAAGACAACAACTCTTATCATTACAGATTCCCGGCTATGTGTGTTTACTTGAACTCGTGCGTGAATGCAGTCGTCTTCCTGTTCAATAACAAAGAGGTCAGCTTCTCACATTCTGTAGAAAAACAAACAAACTAAACCTTTTTTTCAGATCCACCGGTCCCTCCGTCGAATTGTCAAACAGAGCAGCTCACTGGAGCAGGAACATTATTGAATCGAGATGTCTAAAACCGATAAATTATCTATTGCCGTGAGCCTTGAACGGCATTTCTAGGGCGAACGCGACTGTTCCCTAAATGGTGCTGGATCATGAGTGGACGCTGATTTCTCGAGATCCCGGAAAAGGATCATAGGATTGGCCTTGGGGTTACAAAATCCATCCTCAAACGTCCGGCGTCTCTCCATTTGTATAATCTCGCACCTGTTTATTGGTTACACAAATGGAGAGAAGACAGACGTTTGAGGAAGGATTCTGCCAAACTTACCTAGATTGGCCGTTTGTGATGTGATTCCACTGCACTCTAGTGTTATCAGCGATGATGCCCCCACTCTCCCCTACCGTGTGCGCATTTTCTGCACGCACGCAATCTGCACGGCATTGGGCCATAGGGGAATCAACACGCCCCCACTCATGAGATGCCAGCCCAGATGTTGATATAAATACAATAAGCTCTTTTTTTCGGTGATGCCTGGGTTGATATGGCGAGATGATTTAAATACGGATCCTCTTTTCTAATCGAAATTGAATGTAATGTGTACAGAAGCAATTGTATGATGGTGTTCTCTTTATCCAAATAGCTATAAAGCAAGAAAGGTAAAGGTGCGCCATGATAAGGCGAATGGTCTTGGACCAAAATTCCTGAGGGTGGATCCTGGACGGCCAGGTTCCTCGAAAGCATTTCCCAACCAGCGTTGCTCAACCGTTTGTCCGTACTACCAGCGTGATCTAATCACTACCAATTCCCATTTCTGGCAGCTCGGTGGGGTGGCGGAAACCAGTGATCGAATGTCTTGGAGGGTAGCCGTCTACCACTGCACCGGTCTCGCGACCAAATGGCCATTGACTAATCCCATTTGTTTTGAAATGAAGCAGACAAACTGTAGATTAGGTTCTATACAATATGGATGAAGATGAAGTCACGATCTGTTTATGGACTCTCCGCCCTTTACGATGATTGAAGGCAGCGGCGTGGTCAAGAAGAGACATGACTACAGAGAGAGAAGCCATGCTGCAGGATGAGCACGTGTCAAAGTACCGTGTGCTGCAATAAACCAAGGAAGCTCAAAGTTTGTCGTCCACGTGGCCGGACAAAGTCTGCTCGACGAGATTATGGTCGTGTTTACGGTGAAGATGATTGCACATGTGCCCTACAGCACAGAATATGTAATTAGATAAGTCATGAAAACGGAAGGCGCAGGATGAAATCATGTGTTATGAAATACCGATCATTGAATGAATCTACCGTTCTGTCAAGGGATCTCCTATGTACAGTACTGTTGACCATGATCTAGTGGCGCACTCTCACATCCCGAAGATATGAATGACGGACAGCGCACCGTGTTAATCTACCGTTTCTAGTTCCCATTCGTACCTTGTTTAGTCACGACGAATAACTGAGATATAAGCGCGAGAAGGAAGCCGCGAAATAGTGTGAAGTTATTGGAGGCGTGCAGCATTGAGTATTGTGCAGCACCACAGAACTTCTAAAAGACTTGTGCTGGTTAGCAAACAGTTCTGTTTGTATCTTTGAGGAGAAAACATATTTATGGCTGGAATTTGGCATGCTAGTTAATCTTGGATTCCAACCGAAGTATGTAAAAAATCAGCCGTAAATTCCGCATTAGCGCTGAGATATGGGATGCGGAATTTCGGCTAGCGGAACGGGAAATTCGAAGTTCTGTGGTGCTGCACAATATCTCTCTTCGTCGATGGCGTCTCCAGGCATGAAAACATGTCACATGCTTGCACGTGACTCCGGGTGTGCAGGATCATGAGGGAAGCCCTTGTGCAGGACGAGCATGTTCCAAAGTATAGTGTGCTGCAATAAACCTCGGAAGCTCAAAGTTTGTCGGTCACGTGCCCGGCCAAAGTCTGCACAGGACAAGACTACGGTCTTGTTTACTGCGCAGATGACTACAATTATAGAAGACCTTGTAAACGACCGAATTTGTGAACACTACAGTACCCTTCCTATCCCCGTGTTACATACTGTTTGAAAAATTAAACGAAAACGAGGTAGAGTACGTGCTGAAAAGTAAGATGATCAAAGAATAGACAATGCTGAAATACTCGAGTTGCATAATCTATGAGTCGATGAATTTTATCCTTGTTACATCCATGGAATTCATGATTACTCGAATAGCGGATTAGTCGAGGACATGACGACCTCGCAAATGTTTATCACGGAATAAGTGTGCTTAGGGGAAGCTATAAAAGCACGTGTTAGATAAGCCTTCCACGCTGCCCACAATCAGCTTCCTCGTGTCTTCTTGTGCATCTTCGTGTGCCCACGCTGCAACTTTCTCCAGACTCCATGGAAGGTTCGGGATTAATTTTAATTTTAAATCAATTCGAAACATATTCAGGACTTCTCCTATCTCTCTTAACTTTACACCGTCTGAGCGAAGGCGGATCTGCGCTTCCATCGAATACGAATGTGGACAAGAACGTGCTGCGCGGACACACCGATCCCGAAGTGACCATGACAGGGGTAAGTAAATTTGATTCAATTCGGAATAAGTATGTTTTTCAGCCCCAAATGATCCAGCACTGGGGTTACCCCGCTGAAATCGTGACAGCAACGACGGACGATGGCTACGTCATTGAAATGCACCGTATTCCTCATGGGAGGGGAGGTTAGATACTTTTTGTATATTTCAATTAACTACAAGCTCCGTCAATGTCATTTTCCTGAAGGATCTGTGGGTGGCTGTCGTCCGGTCGTGTTCATGCAGCACGGAGTCGAAGCCGATTCAACCAACTGGATCAGCAATATGCCGGAACAATCCGCAGGTAGATAAGTTATACGGTATGCTGTAAATCGTATACGGTATAGGGAACATGGTATTCTGTATTCGGTATAGGGCATTACGCCGTATACGGTATAGGATATAGCGTATAATACATATATACGGTATACTGCATACTGCACTGGGCATACGGTACCTTACACTCAAAAAAATCTCATCTCATCAAATTATACAACTCGTGTAGGCTTCATGTTCGCTGATGCTGGTTTTGACGTCTGGCTCGGAAATGTGCGCGGAAATACATATGGAAAGGTTTATATTTTGAATTTGTTTTCATACTACTTCGTTTTAGGCCCATACCCACCTCAATCCTAGCCATCACGAGTTTTGGAAGTTCAGGTACACTTGAAGAATCACTAACTGAAAAAATGGTTTCAATTTTAGCTGGGACGAAATTTCGCAGAAGGACCTCCAGGCGCAGATCGACAAAGTACTCGAGATTACGGGACAGAAGAGCTTGTACTACATTGGACACTCACAGGTACTTATTATTCGAGCTAATTGTCCGCTTTTGAGCTTAATCCTGGTAGTTAGCACAACTATTGGCTTATTACTGGAAGGGATGATTTCGGAAGGGATGATTTCCTTCAAGGAGATAAGAATTGAAAATTACAAGTAATTGCGTTTTCAGGGAACCTTAACAATGTTCTCGAAGCTGTCGTGGGACGCTGCGTTTGCACCCAAGGTTTGAGCATACTGTAGATTACTCCACATATGCAACGAAAACTCGAATGACATCTTCTTTGTAGATCAAGAAGTTCTTCGCTCTTGCTCCTGTGGGAACCGTCAAGCACATCAAGGGAATGATCAAGTTCCTTGCCGATTGGCTCCTGCCTGCCTTGGATGTAAAGAGCTTTATGCATTTCCTTTATTCGGTTCAGATGGATCTTATTGGGACGGAGAAGTCGCATAATTAATCATACAGGTCTGGTACGAAGTCATCGGAACCGGTGAATTCCTGCCCAACCACTGGATCATGGATGTCATTGCTAAATTCTTGTGCGGAAATGGTCTTGGAGGTACACAATTACTAACTTGTCATCACTTTCCAATATGCAAATGTATTTTATTGCAGCGGAGCTCTGCGATGATTTCATGTTCCTCATCTGCGGTCCGGAAAGCTCGCAATTCAACAAGGTTCGTATTGCAAAACAATCAAATTTCTATGCTTCGGCAGGTTGAATAATAGGAATCTGTTTTGCAGACACGTACTCCTGTTTACGTGGGCCACGTACCAGCGGGAACTTCCACGCAGAACATCATGCACTGGGCACAGATGGTGAATTACTCTTCAAATTAGGCTTCGATCCGGTGTTCTAATTCAAAGCATCAGAACTTTTAAATGGATCGGCCCTCTGGTATTACCCTATTTTTTTCTCAGGTCAAAGCCGGCACTGTCGCCCGATTCGATTACGGTACGGCGAAGGAAAACCAGAAACACTACGGCGTGGTTAGGAATGTTTATCTCCTCGTTGCATCATAAGCTGACTACACTCATTCATGATGGGCGTAACATGAAGTAGAAACTAGAGACCATAAAAAGGAGAGAGTGAAGGCGACAAGAGATGGTCCTTTGGCCTGCAAAATATAGAGGCAACGTGTGTTGCCTCTTCGCATGGCTCGTTTATCTTTATCACGAGTTTCATCCAATGCTGTGCCTCTCACAGTAAGCGACCATCGACACAACTGGAATAGAAGGTGGCAATTTCGGAAAAACAACATACTTTCAGTCCAAGCCTCCATCATACGACTTTGCAACAATCAAAACGGACATGTACTTGTACTGGTGAGTTGACTGTAACGCGGTATAATATTTGAAATGTTTTAAAAAGTACCTTCTGTTGTGAAAAGTTCCTTCTAATGAAAGGTGCGCAGCTCGAAGTTGCTCTAGAAGTTTTCTAATCAGGTTTCTAATTCCCATGCCCTGACGGCAGTATCTATATACCGCGTGCTAAATAACAGTGCTACATTTTCAATAATACACAACATGCTACAGGTCCGATGAGGACTGGCTTGCTGATGCATCTGATGTCAAAACATATCTCCTCACCACCCTCAATCCCAACTACGTCAAGGTTCGTTGAATGGTGAAATAGGAACGTGTAATAATCTAAATCGATTCCGTTTGCAAAAATCAATATGATCAGGACATACAAAAAATAGACTAAAGGCTTTTCATTGAGCTTGACTCGACTTAAAGAAGGAGTAGGAGAAAAGTTCCGTATCCGTAAAACAGCTGGGGGCAATTATGGCAAAGTGCACTATTTTCCATAAGCAGGCCAAAATGCACTTGCACTTTCGAAGGGGATCTGTTCATGCTTCATTTTGATGAAATAACAAAATCTTCCTATCCTTCAGCAAAGCAACCACATGTCGGAGTACAACCACCTCGACTTCATCTGGGGTCTCAATGCGGCGGCTGAAATCTACACGCCCATCATGAAGATCATTGAGGAAGATCTCGGCGGCAGCGTCAAGTGCCCGAGTGTCTAAATCTAAGGACCCATAAACGCTTGAATAGCAAGCAGCCTGCATCGCAGTGGAACAGGAGTAAATCCAAATTCTCTTTTAATTGACAACAAATCTTCTAATGCAGATATTATATATCTAGCATTCTTGATGTTGAGGAACAGGAAGACAATAAAGGTGCGCAGTTCCTACTTTGTGAGTATATTGCTGTTCGGAGTGACACGTTACTGATGCATCAATCAATGGATGGGATCGTGCATTTAGCCACTGTAGTCGTCAACTTATTTCAAGCAAAATCGCAAACAGGACCATTTTAGTTGTCTGAAATGGTTCCCGTTTTTTTAGTATGAGAAGATACCTTCTCTTCAAACATTTGACCGATCTCGAAAATTGTTCCCCCAAATCTTTGCTAGTTTTATTTCGCGCGCGAAGTTCCTTCTCTTCATATCTTACGCCGGTGAATCTTTTCCGGTGATCCTCAGATAGCTATTAAGGAATCTATTTATGGCTGATTTCTTCCACACTTCGATTGAAATTTATTCTATACATTTATGCAGCAATGAATGCGAGTGACAAAAGTGAAAGGATGAACACAGGCACGGTTCCTTGGGCTGGGGACTTTGTTGAAGTAGAGTGGTCGGGAGAAGAGGAAGTAGAACCAACGGCTGAAAAGAACACTTCAACAATTGCTGATTGATTGTTAAAAATATGATCTCTAATGAGCACTGGTTGGCTTATGGACCTTCAGGTGAACGTGTGGACTTGTCGGGCGGGATCGATGACGATGAACTGTTAGATGGAGGGACTGTAAAATTCAAGTACTGGGGGGAAAGTGAGAATTCATCCCGTTAATGCTGACACTAAACTGAATTGGTCTTCTTATCTGCCTCTCTTGCCATTTAAAACGGAATTCTCTTGCCATTTAAAACGGAATTTTGTTCTCTTGCCATTTAAAACGGAATTTTGTTATAATTTTGTAGATAAAGACAAAAAGCCTTGGAAATGTCATGATAAATACGAACTCGCCGATACCAATGACTCGAATGCGCAGGGCAAAGTATTCGTCCGAAGCCTTCGTCTTGGTCCACTCAACCTTCAGAAAGTTCGAATAATAGGTGGTGAAGAAACGCATGTCACCAATGAATCTGAAATCCTTGTTGTTAGATTAAAAGAGCACTCTTGATAAACCCAAAATCGGACGTTTTTGATAAAATAGTACAATGGTGGAATAGGAACGATATTTTATTCCTCCTACTCGTATTCTTGTCATTAGACAATTCAGGTCATAGGAAGGCAAAAATGGCACTTTAGATCGCTTTTTCGCGTTTTTCCAAGCCGTTTTGGATTTTTCCGCTCCTTATTCAAATTTATGGACGAATCGTACGTTTGTGAATCTTCTCCGGTGATGCGAACCATGTCATCCGATTGGATGTCGTAGTCCACAATGATTGGTCGAACGGCGCTATTCACGAGAGTTTGAATGATCGACTTTTCGGCATCGCGCCAGTGGAAGATACCTGAACATGATGAAATTCAACATGCTTCGAGATCATCCGAGCCGTCAGATATAGGAAATTGATGCATATTTCAAACACATATTCAGTCATGATGTGACTTAGACCGTTTGGACAATATAAGCCGAATTGATTATTGTAAATCTACAATTTTACATGGCCAAATTAATTTGTTTACCCTGTTTTCACGTCAGGCCAGGAAGATATACACCAATCCATCTTCTTGCTCAAAATCTCCTGTTCAAATTGTACCTCCTCTGCGCAGTGCGTCAGAGCATCCGATGTATCCAGGCGAAGTGATGAGTGTCTGTGTCCCGTCTGCCAGGGTTACCGGCTCTGAACGGAATTAATCATTTCGATCGAATTCGTTTAAAGATAACCGAGTTTCGGGGATACAGTAAAACGAATAGACTGCGTTGCCTCCGTTGATACCGTGACAAGAGGACTCCGAATCGGAAGAATCAATCCGTGATGAGATTCCGATCTTTAAAGTTGGGTTTCGCAATTTTAATAATCAACACACAATTTTTCTTACGATTTGCAAGCTTATAAAAACCAAAGTGGAAAAAGATTATTAATTCTTGCCTTCGCTTAGAAGGTTGCATTGATTATCTGGGAAACAAAATTCGGGAAAGATATCCGACTGTCCTTTTAAAGAAAATGTACGTACTCTGCTTCGTAGAGTGCGTAGCAGTCGTTAATGTTTTCTTCCGTCTCTGCATTCGGTCCCGTGGCGAAAACACGGATTCGATTGATCTGAACCAGCGCTTTATTATGTTGCACTGGGGGTGATGGCCGACCTTTGTTAGTTGCAGCCCCGTGAGAGTGAAAGGCTCAGCGGATAAGAAGACGACGCGTTGCGCGGAAATCGAAGCCGACTGCTGGATGCGCGGCTCGAACACGGGCGGAAGCGATGGGCCTAAATATATTCTCTACCTTTGCCGAAAATTTGCAAAAGCTTGCTAAATTCAATCATTCAGATTTGTTTTTGCGGCTTTCGAGCCACGACTATTCGAAGATGAACTCTCTCCAGTACTGAAGGTACTCCAGCCTTTTCGACATTCACAATACGAGTGTTATTGGGATCTGTAGAGATGCACACACACATTTCAGCCCCAAACTTTGATTTGGAAAGTAGTTACGCCTCGAAAACCAAAAGTTGGTATGTTTTTGGACGGTACTGTATGTGGTTTCCTAAAAATGGTAAAAACATTATGCCTGAGTTTTGCCCAAAATGGTACATTGTAAATAGCACTTACCTAAGGCATCAATGTACTGCTTGGAAGCGACGTAGATTGCGACAGGCTGTGTATCGGCGAGGTTGCCTCCCTTCCGAACGATGGAATAACAGCTGTCGGTCTTTGGCAATTCGAAGACTTTCTTCTGCATCAGCTTCGCGGCATCGTAGGATCGCCCGATTTCACGCAAACTAAAAGATATTACTTTATCAAAAGTAAAACTATCGCCAGAACCTGTGGGAAACTTTGCCGTTTTCGTCACGAATCACGATGCTTGATTCGAATTGTTCGTCAACCGTTTCTCGCAGCGAAGCGTAGACGTAGCAGCCGTCGTTGCATTTCAGTGGAATCTTCAAAAATACCATTCCCGTGGTTTGGAAGAAGAGGGGCAACCTTTGCACTGGCTCGTAGATCGAATTCATCGAACAGCTGGGAGTGCTTGAAGTTGACGACGCCTTCGATGCCGGAACAAAGCGAGATGAGTAGAACGGCGATCCAGAGCATGCCTGAGGGGGAGCATGGGATGTCAACAGGTGGCTCATTCTTATAGGCTTTATCTTCTGCTCTGCTGATCCCTTTCCACGCTTGCATGAGGTATCGATGATAAGGGCACGACTGTTTGTTTCAATGAGCGCCATGAAAGCAACAGTTCATCCGATACACTCGAACAGGCAAGAACACTTACGCTTCGTCACGCAAGAACACTTACGCTTCGTAATTCTATATTAAAAAGCTCACGGAAAATTCAAAAATTGCTTTGAAGCTTTGCTTTATCACAGATCATTTCATTAACAGATGTGGTTGTTACTCAAGATCCACGATGTTTCTTGTATCAACATCATGTGTCATGCAATCCACTGCCATGTGAGCTGGCTGTTTACAAAATATTGCAGCATAATGACTGATAGCAGCCGCACAATCGCGGACAGAATGCGCACACTAGATCAGAGTCGTATTATAGTGGGGGATTTTCAAAGGCAACTCCCAGGCTTTGCAAACGCAACTCATACATCGCATCCTAAATGCATAGAGGGGCCGGTATTAGAAAACCTAGAATGCGACAATATGAATGTTCGAGATGAACTCATGTTACATCTCGAGGGACCCTCTCTGCGGCAGAATACCACCTGCGATTTGGCTGACAATGAGCACCGAAATAGAAGTGAGTAGAGAAGGGAACTGAATCGTAAATTTATGTGAAATGTACCGCATTGACCCAGGAACACGAGCTAACAATGTCATACGATTTGAGAAGAGGCACTGCCGAGCACTCC
This sequence comes from Levipalatum texanum, assembly GCA_014805385.1. Taxonomy (NCBI): domain Eukaryota; kingdom Metazoa; phylum Nematoda; class Chromadorea; order Rhabditida; family Diplogasteridae; genus Levipalatum; species Levipalatum texanum. The sequence continues at coordinate 15,501 of JACMIG010000551.1, forward strand.
GAACTTCCCCCGCTACCCTCTATTTTGGACGGCTCGTCATAGATTCCAAGCGTATCTCATTCGTTCCAGCTTCACCAAGAACGTCCACCTTTTCCGAGGTTTCGTCTTGGTCAGAACTTCCTCCCGTTAGGAGCGTCCACAAGTGCCTCTACCAACCCTAGATCATCAAACTCTCTCCTTCTTGGGGTTTACAGGTCAAATTTTGGCACTGACTTCACAAAGGTGAAGACCCCAAAAAGTTGACCAAAACATGCACGGCTTCCAAGGCAAAATAACTATATGTCGACAGCCGAGATGTGGATTTGTCTATCCTCCCCTTTGTCCTCAGATGACTGTGAGACTAGCTGATGCGTATTGCCAAGAACCAGAGAGGTGTTTAAATACTTGCTGCGGTTAGCGCATGGTCATTACTATATCTACGCTACCGAAAGGATTCAAGAGGTGTCCTTTGGCACAACCATTGAATATGGTCCCAAGACTAATCCCACAAAACGGAACTTCCAAGAGCCTGTGGTTCTGGAGATATTCGAAGCGGAATTTTGTTGCGAGCGGGCTCAAATAAACACCTCTCGGGATCTTGGCAATATCCGTCCTTCAGTCGCCTCAATGCATGAGAAGCCCTATGATAAAGCATTGATCAGCCATGGGCGAGGAGGCCGTCTACGCCGTCCGCTTCTCCCTCGAACTGACGGAACGACGCTGGTTCCATGTGATCCTCGGCCTGAGTGCCTTCCACCTCTTCGCCATCTTCGTCTAGGCCGGTGCTCTTCTTCTCGTCTGTTCCAAAATTCGGTGGTTCGACATCTACACGTCATTCACGGTTATCGCAGGTACGAAGTAGCATTTCTTGTGATTTCATCATCCTCTCTTGACCTCAATATGTTTTAATTATTGTGTGAAAGGCGTAGAAACAAGGCGGTTTGACCACATTTTAGAATATTCAGTTCTCGAAACTCTTACACTTGCTGGGATAATCATACAAGTGCACGTTTTCTGCCCATTCCGACAAATGGTAAATATTCAAGGATCATTACGCATCAAAAAAACTTCAGGAAATGGTTCGCTTTTATACTTCAGGAAATGGTTCGCTTTACCTGAAGCCGTCGTCCAATTCTTCGGGATCCATGGGGACGGTGCCCTATCCTCCGGCGCCGTCGCTGAAACCTCCAACACCTCCGGACGATCCCAAACTCGTTGAACTATCACTCGATAAGTTTGTATGAAACCGTAGCCTGCATGTTAAATTATCGAGATATCGCGGATTTTCATAGGGCAGAACTCGAATTCATCTCTCTCTCTCTCATGCGTTCTATCATGGTCTGCCACTTATTCCAACTCGTATGGAAACATCTAAGTAGGGGCACAAGCATAAATAAATAGAGACTCAGAAATTATACATTTATATCGTTCGAATGAACAAGAAAAATGAGAAAATTGAATTTAACAATGATAAATCCTTATCTCCTCAAGAAATATACAATATCTGTTTAGTATAAGCACAAGGAGTCAGTTAGCAGAGGCGAAGGTGTAGTATTCTCACTGCTTTCCCTTTCCCTTTCCCTTCTTCTTCTTCTGTGAATTCTCTTCCGAGTCGTAGTCATCCTCGTAGCTGTCGGGGAGTGGAATCTTTCCACCATCCGGGTACTGGTTACGTTTGATGCAGGCACCTTGAAACAATATCTCGATATTTAATACGTTTGCTATCGAATTCTTAATCTAAATCCCATGAATTCCTAAGATTCTGATGACGCAACTGGTATCCACATAATTGCAAAGTGTCATTCTACCTCCAGTCCCATTGCGGACCAGTGAGAGCGCGCACGTGCATGCAGGAGGAGGGCACGGCTTGGAGACGCAGAACAGCTGACCCTAAAGGTTGATCTATATTTGGAGCACGGTATTAACTCACTACGAGAGGGTTTAAGAATGTGTTGAATTTAGGAATTGATTCTTTCACTAACATCATCGCCGCACGCAGGTTCGTTGCACATTCCCGGGCACCGGTTGAGCGTTTCCCCGACGGCGCACTTCGGAGCTGTAAATGCGTACATTTCACTCTTTCTCTGCATAATACCCTGCTCCGCACCAATGTGAAAAAGGCCCTCAAATGCAAATTGGCTTCATACTACTGTCAATAGCGAAATGTATTTTGGAGAATTTGCCAGCAAAAGATCGACTGCTGATATGTTTTGACCATCAAATTCATTTACCCTTTCCAGACGGTGCGATGGAGCCGCTAGCACGTTTCTTTCCTTTTGCATTTCCGTTCTTCTTCTGGGGCTTCTCATCCGAGTAATCGTCCTCATCGCTATCAATTGGTTCTTCGTTTCCCTCCTTGGACGGACACTCGGTTCGCTTGATGCAGGCACCTGTATTGTCGACGGAATTTGTTTGCTTTATTGTTGCAACGGCATAGCAACAGCTTTAAATGAAGAAGACACGAGTCATACCTGCTGTTCCATTGCGAACATATGGGCGAATGCAGTCGCATGTTGGCTGAGGACACTGTTGCACATACAGGCAGACTTGCCGATGCTGAAACCTTTTTATTAGAAATTTAGCCACTTGTAAAACATACGTGATCGCCACACGCTGGTTCGTTGCACATCATTCCCGGGCACTTGTGCATCTTTTCACCGAAGCCACATTGTGGAGCTGAACATTCACATATTTTGCCGAATGTAGTCTCTGTGGAAATGGCATTCAATCAAGTTTAGAAAATCTTTTGTAATTATAAAAGAGGAAAGTTTCGATCTTTTGTAATGATTGAAAAGAAAAAAATATCTGTCTCAAATCGTAAAGACCAAGCTCCTCAGCCCCGTATTGTTTTGAGACTAGATTCATTTACTCTTTGATGCCATTACTTTCCTTACCTTTCGCATTCCTCTTTCCCTTCTTGTTCTGGGGACGTTCATCAGCGTAATCATCCTCATCGCTATCAATTGGTTCTTCGTTTCCATCCTTGGACGGACATTCGGTTCGCTTGATGCAGGCACCTGTAATATAATATCTTGATCATCTCTTTCCTATTGGGCTCAGCAGGAAATGCTTCGAATATTGAGGTTTTTATGATGAATTGTGATTTTTGTTACGCCTCTTATTCAGAATAAGTATCCCACCTCCAGTTCCATTGCGAACATACGGGCTTGCACATTCGCATGCTGGCGGAGGGCACTGCGGCTTCCAAACGCAAATTTGACGAAACTGAAAGAATATTTGTTATTAATCAAGCTAATGGTAAAACTTACATAGTCACCGCACGCTGGTTCGTTGCATGTTCCCGGACACTTATTGAGCTTTTCGCCGACGCCGCACTGCGGAGCTGAACACACCTCTAGCTAGTCTCATTGTCAGTGAAATAATATTCCTTCAAACTCGGTTCATTAAATGGAGTTAATTGAGAGTGACTCTATGAAAGAATCTACAGAAAGTATTTCATTTTACCTGAATAAGCAGATGCTGCGAGAAGGAATGTCGCGATGAGCAGTGAGTTGAATACCATCCTGAACGCCCTTGGTTCACTCAACGATAGCTCCTCTTTTATATTCGAGTCTGATCCTGAATGAAGTGACACGTGATCGCTTATTGAATTCATTCGAATAGAGGGTCCGCCCCGAAACGTACTTTAACTCCAACTTTAACACATCTATGTGCTTCAACCAAAATACGCACTCTTTTTCATACGGGCATTGAGCGACACGAGAACATCACACCCCCGAAATGATACAGGCGAAATGAATATTCATCACTACCGCGCTCCTCTACAATTTAATCACAACTGCGTGCTAAAGTTGTATCCTGCACTTCGTAATCCATATTGAAATCCGTGGTAGCCTTTTTTCGAGCATTTTAAGAAATGTTTTATGAGTTCTTTAACGTATTGTGGTGCACCAAAACGCGCCGCATTCCCACGGTACCGTGGGAAAGTGCAGCCCTTGATCTACCGTCGTTTACATACAAGATTCATTCAGCAATGCTCGAAAACGCGTTGCGAGCCGTTCTAGTCCCAATCTGGTAAGTAAACGGCGGTAGATCAACAGCTGTATTTTCCCACCGTACTTATTCAAGGAAGAACAAAAGGTCTTGTTGACCCACTGCGACTTCCTACAGGAAAAAACAGATTCAGCGCACCAAACACCGAACACAAAAGGATTCAAGAAAACACCATTTACACCTTCACGTTTCCAGAGTCTGGAATCCAGACTACCAAGCATCGAATCTCATCCGAATTCCATGAAAGTTCCTTCCTTCCAAGTTCTTGTACACTCTCCACAAAGAAGAACTCGTGAAATTGAGTAATTATCTCGCTCTCAGAGAATTAAATTCGACGCTTAGGCGAAAAAGTAGTCCGGCTTCCAAAGGATTCAGAAGAGTTAGACGCTGCCGATCTTTGGCCTCTCGAATTCACACAGTTCAAGCACAACTATTTTGTGTCCCCGCGGATCTGGGATACCCGCTAATAGGATCGGACATTGGACAAAGTAAACACTGTCTGGCATAGCATGAATCCAGTCTTTCACGAAACCAAATTGGAACATACATACGGATCGGAATTGGATAGCTTGTTACACACGTTTCAAGACGTGTAATCCCCCTCTATCGAGAAGAGGAGTGTTTGTTATATCATGCACAGGAAGAAATGTTGTTCTAACCATAGGGTGTATTGAGAGTTGGTGGTAATTGTATGTAATCTAGTAAGTATTTAGGAATTCATTTTTAAATTGAAGGCAGGAAAGCAAAAAGCAAAATTATATCTTATTTCCTCTTATCCAAGAAATAATAGCTTCAAAGTTTCACAAGCGTAACTGTTGGCGCCGTCTTTTCCGACTGAACACCCATAATCGTCGTGGTTCAACTCGCTTCACACAACTTTCGCACAACTCTGTGCGAAAGTTATAGCCAACGCGTGTTTTTATTCATGGGGGGCAGCCTTCACGTCGATCAAAAGAGCACTAGCCGATCAGTCAGCCATTCACCCAGGATCGGAGCGTGCGACTCGTCATATAAAAGGGCCGCCATGGAGTTCACCAACATCATTCAACATGGTACTCAAGGCAGTCTTCCTCGGAGCATTCCTCCTGGCAGCTTATGCAAGTGCTGGTGAGCTTCTACATTCGTATTTCTCTAATTGTAAGAGGGATCGCCCGCAATCATTTTGGAGCTTGGTTGTCATAATTTCGCAACCTTGAATGTTAGGCAGCTATTTTTTCGCTTCAATATATTTTTTCGCTTAAATTACAAAAGATCGATAATTTTTCGTTTCAATAATTATAAAAGATCGATACTTTTTCGTTTCAAAAATTACAAAATAATTTCCAAACTGATTGTATGACATTTCCATGGAGATTCCAGCATTCGGAAAAATATATGAATCTTCAGCTCCACAGTGTGGCGTCGGTGAAAAGATGCACAAGTGCCCGGGAATGATGTGCAACGAACCAGCGTGCGGCGATCACGTCTGTTTACGAGTAGTTAAATTTTTAACAAATAAACGCTTTCAGCATCGACAAGTCTGCCTGTATGTGCAACAATGCTCTGCGCCAAAATGCGATTGCATTCGCCCATATGTTCGCAATGGAACAGGAGGTATGATTCGTGTCTTCGTCATTTAAAGCTGTTGCTATGCCGTTGCAACGATAAAGCAAAAAAATTCCAATGCAGGTGCCTGCATCAAGCGAACCGAATGTCCGTCCAAGGAGGGAAACGAAGAACCAATTGATAGCGATGAGGACGATTACTCTGATGAGAAGCCCCAGAAGAAGAACGAAAAGGGGAACAGGAAAGGAAAGAAACATGACAACGGCTCCATCGCCCCTTCAGGAAATGGTAAATGAATCTGGTCAAAACAATACGAGGCTGAAGTTGATTTTTGATGGCAAAACCTTGTATTTTTGAATTATATATTGCTCGAAGCCAGATCGAATTGTTAAGCCTTTTTTGAGGGAGCGCGGGTATTGAATATATGCATTTTCAGCTCCGAAGTGTGCCGCAGGAGAAACGCTCAACCGGTGCCCGGGAATGTGCAACGAACCTGCTTGCGGCGATGATGTAAGTGAAGCGATGGGAATGATTGAATGTCTGATGCATCAGGGTATTAAAATCGTATTATCTCAGTTCCTAATATAAACAAACCTTGCAGGGCCAGCTGTTCTGCGTCTCCAAGCCGTGTCCTCCACCTGCATGCACGTGCGCCCTCTCGTACGTTCGAAATGGAACCGGAGGTAGATTTGAATCGAGCCCCGGAATCATCGGATTTCATGAAGGGTTTTAGAATAACATTTCGATCTTTTACGCATGCTAAATAAAAAAGCGGGATAATTTTAAGGTGCCTGCATCAAGCGTAACCAGTGCCCCGATGGTGGAAAGATACCACTTCCCGATAGCTACGAGGATGACTACGACTCTGAAGAGAATTCCCAGAAGAAGAAGAAGGGGAAGGGAAAGCAGTGAGAAGGCTGCGCATTCGTCTCGTCTGACGAGCGTTTTGGCGGACGATACGGATATAAACATTTTATATTTCTTGTAAGAGGATAAAGTATGACGTATTTTTCACTTTACTATTCACACTTTAGCCCTTTCTTGGTATGCTTAGGGACCGCAACGTGATTTACAAAACTCAACCAAAATGCACGAAATTAGGCTCATCGTTTAGCCCTGGACTTGTCATTGGTCGTGTTTTTATTCCGTTTCTCGACATCTGTTGTATACGAGACTAAGGTCATGACTCTGACCCACCGTACTGCCTGACGCAATGCAAATATTGTACACAGCAAAGTGCTTTGCAATCAATAGACATGTCTAGCCTTTGTATAGTCATCATGTCTAGTATTGATCGAGTCTAGCTTTCGGGTATATAAGCTCGCCTCACGATGCATAGAGCAGTTCTGTCTGTCCCCTGACGAGCTCCACTCGTCCCTTCCCTGCTCTCCCGGCTAATAAACCTTTTGCTACTCTTCCCCCTCTTCCTTCACCACACGCGGACACAACAATTGGCGATCAGGATTCGCTCTTCTACAGCTGCGGCAGTCAGAAGAGCCAGAAGTCACGCGAAGGAGAGGTGAGTTGGTTTATTTTGTTTTGGCGTCCCTGTGGAGTCTAGTTCCACAGGTGCCCTCCATCGACAGTGGTAAGACACCCTGGCCTGGGTGCACACAAAAGAAGAAAGGTGCGCAGTGGTTAAATCCCCGCCTGGAGCCTAATCGATTAAGCCGGTGGCTATCGATTAGTGGAAGAAGTACTGTGTGTGGATGATCAAGAACCACCCAGTGGTGCGCTGTGGTATAGTCCCCGCCTGGAAAGATTGATTTGCACCTGGCAATCAATAGTAGACGTCGTGTCTGATATCGATCGATTGGTGGAGAGAAGCCCAATCAAAAGCGTTGGACGCGTATTGATCGATAGTCCAGGGGACGAAGAAGAAGCCAAGTGAATTTGAGTGAGTCCCACAGTGAAATATCGATTGAATGGGAGTGGAGTAAATTACCAGAAGAACTCCGGCATTGTCAGCATTCGATCTGCTGGTACATTGTCGTTACAAGTGATGAAGACTATGGCGGACGCAGGGGCCCAGTGCAGTATCTTGAATGAAGATACAGGGAGCATGGAAGGTTGACCTGATACGCTTGTTACTTCGATGTTGGTCATTGGGCGACCAAAGTATTGCGAATGTAGCATGAAGACGTCTTTCATCGATGAGGAGTCGCCGAAATCGCATGTATTGATAAGCATGGCACGGCCGATGAGAATAGGCTTGAGCAGGTACCGAAATTCCTGTTGTCAAGATGAAGATTGAACTTGAGAGGAATGATGATTTCCCCAGTGTCAAGGCGGCCAAAAGTGGAACGGCCAAGGCATCTCAAGTGGACTTGATGTCCAAGAAGAGTGAACGTGAGTCGGGTTAGAAGACACCCACGGTCAAGATAGTGAAGAAAAGCTACAAGAAGACCACTCACAAGGGATGCAAGAGTCCCAGAAAGACCTACAGAAGATAGTGCGATGTTGTGCACGTAGGCAAGAAGAAGATTAGACTTGAGAAGGGATCCAAGATTCCCACTGTCAGAAGAACCGAAGAATGCTCGGTTACGACATCTCAAGTGATGCCAGTCAGATGGTGACTATTGGCATAGAAGAAGATCGACGAATCTGGAAAAGAAGACAGCGCTAGTTCGAGCACCGCGTCGACTACGGAAGCCAGCTGTGCCCAGAATCGCCACGAAATGCCCGAGTTCGAGCCCAAGGATGATCCATTTGATGGAGACACTCACGAATGAGCTCCAGGAGTCCTTACCCCAAGGTGATCCCGTGTCGATCTCACCTATCCCTGTAGTCGAGCTCAGGAGGAGCACTTGTTCATGTACCGCAATGCTCCCCATCCCCTAATTCTGTCAGATTTAATAATCTTAGGGGGGAGGTGTTGTATACGAGACTAAGGTCATGACTCTGACCCACCGTACTGCCTGACGCAATGTAAATATTGTACACAGCAAAGTGCTTTGCAATCAATAGACATGTCTAGCCTTTGTATAGTCATCATGTCTAGTATTGATCGAGTCTAGCTTTCGGGTATATAAGCTCGCCTCACGATGCATAGAGCAGTTCTGTCTGTCCCCTGACGAGCTCCACTCGTCCCTTCCCTGCTCTCCCGGCTAATAAACCTTTTGCTACTCTTCCCCCTCTTCCTTCACCACACGCGGACACAACAACATCTTATTGCATTGCCGAGATATGACTGGAAAACTAGCGCGCGTCGCGTGAAGGGGAGAGGTGCCAAAAGGTGGGCCGCACGCGGCCATTGGGCGCGTTGCGGCTCACTTGCGGGCGAAAAAGAGTGCCCTCCACTAAAACAGAAAGCGCAAGAAAAATAAAGCGTTTTGAGAGTTCATTTTTTGATAGAAGTTGTATTGATCGTCCACGAATGTCGTAGTACTTGGCCGAACTCAAACGGTTAATCTCAGAATTAGCCGCACCTCGATTTGTACGACAACGAATTATAGCGTCATTTTGCAGCCTATTTTTTTGCGATGATAAGCTCAATTTGGTGAGTTCGGCCAACTTCTAGCTTACGTAGAATTGAATAAGCTTCAAAATGAGCACATGATCGACACATTTGGTGCAGTATGCGGCTTGCACTTTCAATCGGCCGCTTTATGGGATTTCACGTCCCCCAGAAGGGGGCGGAGCTTGCGGCCGCTAGGTATGCTTGTTGATTTTAACCTCCAATTCGGATGGAGGTCGCAAAATGCCTCTGAAATTCAGCCGCCGTAGTAAAGTGTCTCGACCTGAGGTCAAGGACGAATCCCGACCTCAGGTCGGGATTTGCCCGTTTTGTATGGAAGTTCGTATCTGAGGTGAGGTGAAAGTCTCGAGCTTTCAGTCTCGAGCTCAGGTGCAGATTCAGACTCGAGCGAGAGATTTGGCGACAGAGTGCGGGAGAGAGGAGAACGCGACCTCGACCTCAGGTACGAATCACGACTCGACCATCAATGAGTCGAGTTCCGGACCTGAGGTCGACACTCGATCTCTTCGTTTGCATGCTCTTTCTCGGTCAGAGAAAAACCTCAGGTCGAGCTCGAGTCGAAGATCAGGTCGGGGACGGCGACCTGAGGTTCATCTCGACCTGACCTCAGTTCGGAATTCATACCTCAGGTCGCCACCTCCGGTCGAAATTCGTACTCGAGCTCGAGTTCTCAGGCGAGATTCGTACCTCAGGGTCGAGATTTACACCTGATCTCAGGTCAGAGTTCGGACCTCAGGTCTGTTCTCCAGACCTGACGTCAGGATTGACCTCAGATCGAGACACTTTACTACGGCGGCAGACAACATCTCTAGAAACTCCTCACTTTCCCAGACCAGGTTGCATTAATCAGCTTTTATATTGCGCATCACTTTTCGAAATGAGAGTAGTGCTTTCACGCATCAAAAGTCAGTTGAGAAAGGACTTGAATGAAGCCCATTCATTTCCTTACTCGGCGCATAATTCGTAACCTAATCGACGCATCAAATATTCCAATGAAAACTCTACCATGTAGAGGTTGCAAAGCAGGGCGGGTCCCGGAACTCGGAACGCGCCTCTTATTGTCTTGTGACTAACACTCTACCTGGGGCATTTACGACTTCGAGGCGCGAAACCCTTTGATAAGACATTCTTTGGAGTTATAAGAGGGCGCTGGGGCCCTCCCATATACATTATTTTCATCCTCACGGTCAACCCCGATCGAAAAAAGAGTGCTCCTCACTTCCGTCTCATTCTGATACACTAATTCCTATCTACACACCCTCTCTTGCTGTGCTCGACTGGTTGGCCCGTCGCCTTCAGAAGCCTAGCCGCACTATGGACAGTCTGGAAATCCGGACTCCTGTCCTTGGAGCAGCAAAGAGTTTGTTGTTTTTACAAAGAAGGATCATTCACCTCTTTCAGGCGGTAAGTCCAGTCTCATAGCTGCGTGCTCTGGGCTGCGATTTTGGCGATAGCTCTATACCCGAGCGTTTCAATCGCGTGGATGTCAAGGGCGAACTTGCGAATGGAATGGTACGTATTCATTTAAGTTTCATTTTTGCAAAATTCCGAAATTTCAAGGCATTTTTTTAAATCAGCGTTCTATAGGAAGCATGGTGGATCTTCATGGACACTAAAATAAGAGCCAATTCCGCTTACAATCAGTACGATCCGCAAGTCACCAAGGTCGTTTTCGATCTGACCGCCGTCGCTTCACTTTAAGCCGCCGGGAAGATTCTCCAGTCCGTAAAACGGGACCTTTCTGGAATCCTCAAGATCGTCCTAGTGGGCACCAAGCAAGATCCTGTGGAAGAGAGGAAAGCAAATTGAACGTTCTGAGAAATATTCCAAACCAGGCAAGTAACTGATCTCGACATAACGACAATGTGCCAACTGTATAAAGTGAAGCACAGCTTTGAGGTCTCCACCAAGACAAAGCAGGGCATAGCTGAGGTATATCTCTGAAGCTATAACTGACTAGTGAAGATGAAATTCAGATGCTCGATGGTATAATTCGATCGCCGGTCGCCGTACAGAGTTGGTCTTCATTCGTGTCCAAGAAGAGCGATCAATATTATCCAATTCTTGTTTTGCTGTAAATTGAATTATTATCATTGACATTTTGCGGGTGACAAGAAAACAATAAATATTTTCAATTATTCTCAATTTAAATTCATAGGTCATGCTTTTTTTTCCATTTCTGGACATCTCATGTTTGAGCCAAGTTGTGCGTCCACAATTCGCAAAATGCGACATTTGAATAATAAACTTGTTGTGAAAGGATCAGCTTCTAGCCTCTGCACAACATTATTTACGTGCTTATTCATACTGACCAAATCTCCAACGACAGCTATTCACGAAATTTTTAACTCCGGTTCATATTTTTTTTACAATATTGGGCAAATCGTGAAGTGCGTCTTATTGCAATAAACCACAACCGTATTTAAATTTTTTTGAACAAGCAGGGCCCACCCACGCCCCTCCAACGAAATTGTACGCGCACAAAACAATAATGCCGATGTGAAAACATCTGCAAACATATATTTGCACCATTGTGGTGCTTGGCAATAAAATGCAGACACGGGAAAGCCCGGCTTTTCGCGTTTTTGTACTCTTTTGCCAGGGCGGCAACGAGAGGGGCTCTCTCAAGGACCAGATTCATCACTAGGTGTCTCAACGTTCCATAGTTGGTGATTTAGCGATGAATCTGGTCCTTGAGAGTGCCCCTCTCGTTGCAGACCTGTCAAAAGGGTGCAAAAACGCGAAAAGCCGGGCGATTTTTGAACTGCTATATCTCACCAATAACAGATTTCTCGCACCTATGTAACATCATTCTGTGATCCCCTCGACGTCCCTTTTCCAACGGTATATTGCATGCCCGGATCCGTTTGGACCGGTTCGGGTCATTCCCTTGTGAGATGGAGGCCTATTCAATGTTCCTTGACTTCATCGGCATCTGCTCGGATGCTCTTGAAGAACTGCATGAAGGGGTTTGCCTCCCGTGCCTGCAGCCGCCGGATCCTTCTTGATTTGGGTCGCAAAGAAGAAAACGGGTCGCCTGAATGTCGAAGGTACCTGACATGAGGAACACGCTTTCTATCAGACACAGATGGATGCATTCCGTGGTCCGAAATAACCATAAATCCATCGTTAGCACACAGTTGTGCTTCAATTAAAATTCCCACTTTTCCAGTTTTTTTTTCCAGAGTAGCATTCTACGAGACTAGAGTAGCGGGGTCGGCAGATAAGCCGAAAAATCTTTCAGGTAAAATGAATATTCATCACTATTTTGCCCCTCTACAAATTCAGCGCAGTAGTGCGCTAAATTTGTGTCATGTACTTCGCAAAACATGCTAATGAAATCTCGGCGATATGAGCCGGTCCTACAATTTGGAACATTTAAAAATATCTTTAACAGTCGGTTAAACCACAAAAATTTCTTTTACAGTCGGTTAAAACCACAAAAATATCTTTTACAGTTGGGTATTGAATTTCTGGGGCCTTCGAATCTTGTTTGGTCAGCGATCGGTCCGATTCTATTGTCTACAAGCTAACAACGACTTCATTTTCCAATTGCAGGCATACACATTTCGTCCACATAACATAGAATGTCTAAATTATTTTAGTAGAAAAAAGGGCTTTGAATTTGTTCATATTGAACAAACCTCGTATCCCGTTTCAAAGGGTTCAAAGGGTTCAGAACAGGCAGTTGAAACAATTCGACGGCCTCTAGAATTCGCACACATTGCACACATTTTGTGTTCCAGCGGAGATGGGATACCCGTGAATAGTGGGCGAACGTTGTACGTAATAAGCGCTGTCTGGCCCAGCTTAAACACAGTCTTTCACGAAACCAAATGGGAACAGAAACACGCATGCTCGGTATTGGATAGCAAGGCAGTTTAACTAATTGTCACACAACCTATATAAGACGTGCATTTTCCTTGTCGATAAAGAAAATGTTTTTAATCTATTACTGCACTAGGAAATGTTGTTATTTAACGGTGCTGAGCGTGGATGGAACATTGCATGCATTCTCGGAAGTTTTATTAGCATACTATTTCTGAAAACCAAATAAATTGCAAGTTGCGTCTGAAGTCTGAACATCATTCTATGAATTGTGAAGCTGAAATGTGCTCAAAATTGTATTTTATTTTCCTTGATCAGAAAAGAATAGTTCCAAAACCGAAATAGGTCTAACAATCTTGTGGAATTTGCCTTGAAGCAATGCCATTTCAAACTCCTGCGTCATTTCAAACGACTGAACACCCACTCCTCGCGGTTTCCGACTCGATTCACACAACTTTAGCACAACTGTGTGTTAAAGTTCTAGCCAACGTTGTTATTATGCGTGGGAGAGGCAGCCATCCCGTGTTTGATCAAAGAGGGCACGTGGCGATCGGTGGCCCTTTCACCCAGGATCAGACCGATCGACTTTCCTATATAATGCCCGTCAATCGTTTGAATTGTACCACGGTCACTCAACATGGTTCACAACGCTCTCCTCCTCGGGACATTCGTCCTGGTCGCATTTGCAACTGCCGGTGAGTTTCTGCATTCGTGTTCCTTTAACCGCGCTCATATTGTTGTGGCAGAATGCACACTCTAATGTTTCTCTTCAGTTGTTTAGTATCTCTCATATGCGAGAAATTGAGGCACAACAAGCATTTGAGGACGGATTCAGCCGACACTTGTTGTTAGCGGTGGTCATTACGATCTCACAATGCAGTTTGATAGACAGTTACTGTTTCTTTCGAAGAAATACTGAAAGATCGATATGATTGCTAATTTCTGCTAGGCGAAATAACTCGAAACGAGATGGATGCATGTAGAGATGTAGACATGTGTTTTCAGCTCCGCAATGCGGCGTCGGTGAGAAACTCAACAAATGCCCGGGAACGTGCAACGAACCTGCGTGCGGTGACTATGTCAGTTTTACAATTAGCTCAATTAGTAATTATTGCCAAGAACCAGAGAGGTGTTTAAGTACTTACTGCGGTTAGCGAATGGTGATTTCTGTATCTACGAAGCCGAAAGGATTCAAGAGCTGCCCTTTGGCACAAGCATTGAATATGGTCCAAGACAAATCCCAGAAATCGGCAACTTTCAAGAGCTTGCGGTTCTGGAGATATTCGAAGCGGAATTTGTTGCGAGCGGACTCAAAATATACACCACTCTGGTTCTTGACAATAATACTCTTTCAGTTTCGTCAAATCTGCGTTTGGAAGCCACAGTGCCCACCCCCACAATGCGAATGTGCGAGCCCGTATGTTCGCAATGGAACTGGAGGTGGGATGTTTTTCTGTATAAGAGACATAACAAAAATCAGAATTCACCATAATAACTTCAGTATAGGAAAAAGATGATTAAAGAAGGAGTAGGAGCAACATTCCGTAACCGTAAAACAGCTGGGGCAATTGTGGCAAAAGTGCACTATTTTCCAGACACAGGCCAAAGTGCACTTG